>JAUTBQ010000355.1:0-20096 GCA_032361185.1 Lepetodrilus ovalis
TGATTATCAACGAAAGAGTGGTGTACGTCCTTCTATCAATAGTGTTGGGCGTATGACAGGTAGTGATGTAGGCTCACATTATTTCCATGCTGATGGTACGGAGATAGCTTTCATCTCTGGTAATAATTTTGGTGTAGCCAAAGAACAAATTGTGGTTTGGTTGGGTGAAACACGCGTGGGCGATACTGATATTCTCGAAGTGACAGATACCTCGATCAGATTGAATGTTCCTGATCTAGGTTTTGGTTCTGAAACACTTTCTTTGCCCTTGAAAGTACAGCGTATTGATCAAGATCTTTCTTATATTAGTTATGGTGCTATTACTATCTTGCCACAGGTTGAAATTGATTCAATCAATCCACACACAGGACCGCCACAAGGTGGTAATAGAATTAGCCTTTACGGTAGGGGCTTTAACCATCAAAATATTGTTCGTTTTGCAGGGGCAGTTGCTGGTAACTTACGTGTATTGAGTGCCAATCATATAGAGGTGCAAGTGCCTGCAGGTAGTTTTGGTACCGCAACTTTGACTGTTAAAAGTACTTTGTTCCCTGATGAAATTAGTACGTCACCTGTAGATTATTTCTACACAGGTAACAGTACCGGAACTACTAATTTACCATCAGACAAACCTAGCCCTGTTTCTGCTATTGGTCTTAAAGGTCAACTATTGTACGCAGTAACAGGGGGCAGTTTTGATATGCTGGATGAACAAGGTAATGTGATTAAACGCCTCAGTAGTTCGGTAGCACGTTTGATTCTGGCAGATATATCAGACCCTGTGACCCCCGTATTATTGACTAAAGAGTTTGCAGGAGAAGAAAAAGATTATCACTTTGCTGTAAGTGGGGGGGTGTCACCTAGTGGATTTACTGATCTTGTTGTAACAGAAGAAGACCTATTTATTGTGGGTGGAAATAAACTTTATCACTTTGATATTACTCTCCCATCGGATCCTTTATTACTTAATACCATTACGCTACAAGGAAGTAATACAAAAGCATTATCCTATGAAGATAAGGTGCTTTATCTTGCAACGGATAATGGCATTGAAATATATCAACATACAGCCAATGATCAGTTACGTTCCATTGACAATATCAATATAAATACTCTGGGAGGAATCCCGAGTCAGTTATTGATACAGGATAGTAGCTTATGGGTTGCCTTGACGGATAGTCGTGAGATAGTGGAGCTTGAATTATTAAGTGGGCAGTACCAGCAAGTACGTCGTTTCAGCACGGTTGACAAAGCAGGAAATACTTTTGTACCCGCCGATATATTGTTGGTAGAAGACAAGCTAATGGTATCTAGTGGGTCACAGGCAACTGTTCAGCTTTATTCATTGGATAGTGATACGAGTGCAACAGCGGTTGCTGACTTGAAACTGACTTATCTTGTTAACGGTGGAGACTTGTTTGCAGGAAAAATGATTCTTAAAGGGCAGGTTCTCTATATTGCATCAGGTCAGGGAGATATCCAGCTATTTAATATTAGTGCATGGTTGGATAACCGCATACTTGATGATACACCACTACTCAATTACTTCGGTTTAACGGGTAATGTTGGTGCATTAGTATTCTCACCTGAGGCATTCTATGTAGGTACGACATTTGCCTATGAACATGGAAAACCTGTAGAGAATCCATTTAGTAGTGATTCAGCGGCAAATCATCTGGGTGGTGCTTTAAATACTATTCTTAATACCGATTTAATAATTGTGGATCAAACTCCTGCTGTTTCTGGTAAGTTATCCGTTGATATGGCGGTTGAGATTGAACTTAATCGAATTATTGATCATGTGCAGATTCAACAGCAGGGCAGTACACTCATTGAATTAACACTTGATGGCGTGCCTGTTAGTGGTTTTGTTTCACAACAAGTCAATAATTCTGGCTCAAAGCTTATTTTCCGCCCTGCGGTATCACTTGAAGCAGGTAAGCAGTATCAGCTTAGAGTCTCAGGTGCTATTCAAGACTTACATGGGAAACTACTTGGTAATGATTATTCATTCCACTTTATAGCGGTTGATAATCAACAGCCTGTTATTAGTAGCATTGAACCATTACAAGGAAGTTGGAGAGGTGGTGATGTTATTACTATTTCAGGTAGTGGATTTGGCTTTACTACACAAATAAATATAGCAGGGTTGACAATAGCCGCTAGTAATATCCTGAGCATTACAGATGAACAAATACGCTTCCAGTTACCCGGTTTATTAAACTCACCCACTGATAACCGTCTGGTTGGAATCAGCTTGAGTAATGGTGAACTGTCAGATTTTCAGGCTGCTGCATTTACCTATATTGGAGATCCTTCTATTGATGCTGTTGGTTCCTATAAGCGTAATACAGGTGTCTTTAATGCAACTGATAAACACTTCTTGTTTAATGCAGGTGAAACGATTGCAATCAAAGGTCGCGGAATTGAAGATGCAACACATATCCGTATTAATGGAAAGCCAGTCACTGATGTGCGTATTGAGTCATACCATACACTGAGCTTTCCTGTTCCAGATGATACTCTGGGAGTATTGTTATTAGAAGTTAGTAATGGTGACTTTGGCTTAGATACATTCCGTGATGAGTCATTGACTGTAGAGTTGAATTCAAGCAAACAGTTAACGGAAGTCGATCATTATAAACGAGATAATGATTTATTATTGATTGCACGTAATCAGGAGTTCCGTTTATTTGGTCTACGTGATAGCAATCAACCAGAGCTGTTGTCAACAAAAGCCGCATTTGGACAAATTCATGATCTTGCAATTAAGGGCGGAACTGTCGCGTTTATCACTGGGGATAGAAATAACATAGAGTTATTTGATATCACTAATATCTATGCTCCAGAACATTTAAACACTATTAGTAACTCTAGACGGATCAACTACCAGAAGATTGAATTATCCAATGATACCTTATTTGTTCGAGCTGATAACACCTTGTATTACGGACACATACGAGCGAACCAGTTGGCTAGCATAGAGCTACGAGAAAACACTGACCCCGAGTTGGTCGATTGGAAACTTTTAGGTGATACAGTTTATTTATTATTTGCAGATCGTTTAGAGCTGAGAAGTGTTGCTCAGCCATCACGGGTCGTGTCAACTTATAGCCATGGCTTGAGTGGTGTAACCACACTTGAATTAAATGCTGGTAGGGCGGTGATTAGTACAAATCAAAACCACAAGTTATTGGATATAACTCGTTTGTTAAGTAATCAAGGTGATCCTCTTATTGGTCAGTTATCAGATTTTTCAGGTTCTGTTTCCTTTAATGGTGAACTACTGGCACTAGCTACTTCTGGTAAGTTGGCGTTATATGCACTTGACTTAAACGAACAAGATAGTCAAGTACTAGATACTACTTTGTTAACCACAGTACGTACTTCACACGTTCAAAGCTTTGAAAACCTCAAATTTTCTGGTGATATGCTAGAGTGGTCATATGGCAGAAGTTATTATAATACAAGAGTAACAATACCCAATATTTGGTCTCTCTATCCACAAAAGCTGGCATCTGCAGATGATACCGTACGAGTTCAGTTCATAGGTGATAGTCGTGCATGGGATTTATCATCGGTTGATTTGATAGAAGAATCTAGTGGGCAGGTGGTTGCGGGCAATAGCCATATACAGGGTTCATCTTTTGTATTTACACCAAGTGGTGGGAACTGCCAGCTAGGTGAAACTTATCGTATTGTATTGAACCAACAGCCCTTTAGTATTATTGATGGTGCCCCGATAAAAGTTGATCTACCTTGGCATATTACTACCGAGTCATTATTTGGGGTATCACCTATTCGTTTAGATAGTATTACTCCTATAACAGTGTTGGCATCACAATCTTATAATTTTCTAATTCAAGGTCAGCAATTAAATTTGGTTGAAGAAATTCAATTAGGTAATTTTACACTTACATCTGATCAATTTGAGTTATCTGCAGATGCTAAGTCCATTCGTTTTAATACAAGCTTCTCAGAAGCAAGTTTATTATCTCTGCAAGCACGTCAAAATCAACAACAAACAGTTATGTCAGCGGCTCTATCTATTGTCGCTCCCATAACAATAGATACAGTAGTATCAGATAATGCACGAGGTTCATCTGTTGTTAGTGACGCTGGTGGCGATAATATTACTATCACGGCACAGGGATTGTCAGCAGGTATTGATGTACATTTCTTCGTGGCTAACCAAGGCATTCAGGCTAATAATAGTAATAAGGTAGAGTATGAGTTTAGTGGAGACCAACTTTATTTGGTCACGCCTGCAAGCATTGTTGGACAAGCTTATCAAGTAGTATTGATTCGTACACTGACTGGAGAAAAGGTAGTTTCTAAAACAACACAGTTACTAAGTGCAGTTGATGATACCGCTGCGGTAGTTAAGGTCATTAGCCCTTTAGGTCTAAATCAGCCTCTTGTTTTGGAAAGTTCAGAGCCCATTCAAGCCACAGGTTTCACTGTGATTAAAACGTTCCGTGATTATGAGCGTGCTGGTGAAACAGAAGATGTAAGTCAACGTTTTGCCGCATTGGAAGTATTTACTAATCGTATTAGGCTTATTTTGAAATCTGGCGCTAGTCTTGAAAATAATGCAGAGTATCAAGTTATCCTTACTGGTTTGCAGGATCAGAATGCTAATACCGTGCTGGATAACAATGTTGTAACAGGTGGAGTATACACGGTCATCTATCGAGCCAGTGATTTATTGGCTCCTGATTACAACAGTATTCAACTAACCCATGAGGGTCTTGGTATAAGTGCAGCGACTCAGTTTAAACGAGGTAGCACCTATAATTTAAAGGTTTCGGCAAGAGATAACTTTGTAGCGGATAATAAGTTAAAGTTTTACTACCGTTTATCGATTGATGGTGGTCAAACTTATCATACTAATTGGATACCAATTAGAAAAAAACTCCCTGAAGGGGAAACTAGTTTTGATTTGAATATTGAGGAAGACTTTCAAAATGTCACTATTTTGGTTCGAGTTAGTGATGGTCTAAATCAGGTAGAGCGTAGTTTTAACGCCAGCGTAGTTGACCCTAATATTTCACTATCAACTGCTGTGGATAAACCTGGATTCTTGATTAGTCCTGAAGTGCCAGAAGAGTTGGGTAAGGTACGTTTAATCTTTAATCTTGTGGGTGACTTGGATCTGATAAAAACTACGCAAATCAAGATGCTTGACGGGGCGTGGCAGAATGCAAACTATGATGCCACACTGAAACAGGTAGCGCTTGAATGGGTTAACCCTCGTTTAACTGATGTATCTAACTCAGTTATTCCTGTTTCTCTGCGTATAGGTTATGGCTCTTTACAACAACAAAGTTACCTTCGTTTTGATCGCAACTATACCTTACACCCAGATAGTACGCCTCCAACTTTAGAAATTGTAACACCACGAGACGGGGATTATGTAGCACGGGGTGGTAAATTAGATGTGTTATTACGTAGTTTTGATCACTTTGGTGTTGATTTTGTTGAGTTATGTCTGAATAGCCAGACAGCCAACCCATTTGATGACGATAGTGCTTGTCAGCATCTTACAGATCCTTCGCACTTTAGCTTTGATGTGCCAGTGGCACAAAATGCACCAGATCAGGTAATACATGCTAGGGTGATAGACCTCAATGGACTACATAGTGCGGTAAGTACTGTTACAGTCCACCCTTACGATGTACACGATTTAGTTCCAGACTTGTCTATTCTTAGCCCTACAAACGCTGGGCATTTCCAAGCTGGAGAGACAGTTACTTTACGCTTACGTATGCAAAAATTACTAGAAGCAACTGTCTATATTGATATTGATGCTAACTCTGATAATCCTCAAAACCCAACACCTATCATTGTTAATCGAACAGTAAATGATGCTGAAATCACTGATATCGACCTGACTTTACCAGCAGTTACGGAGAATACAGTGGTTGTAGTTCGTGTAGAAGCTCAATCCGATGGCACAACCCTAAAGGCACAGCAATACCTGAATGTAGCTGTTGATAATGGTATCAGTGAGGATGTCCCACTTATTCTACTTCCAGACACCGATATACTAGGTGGAACTGAATTGTGGATTGATGCTAAAAAGCCTCTGGCAATGTCTGATTTTGATATTACATCAAATATTACAGTGACTGAGCCTGTTGATACTGGTATCACCAATAGCTATAAAATGGATGATAAGCGTTACCAAATATCTATTCTTGAAAATGTAGATTCACAGATTAATGAGAGTGTTCAGATTGTAGCCACTCTGAAGGATCGTTCTTCTCATGAGAAAACAAAAACAAGAAGCTTGAGAAAAATTCCGTATCTGGGCTCTGTCAAAATACAAGATTATCAGGTGAATGATAGTCGTTATGGAATCTCTAAGTTGGTTGCAATTCCTGGTATGGATAATTCAGTTTACTGGGTTGAAAACCATCAAATAGATGGTTATAGAATTAGAAATACACAAAATATATTTGATACACAAAGTACCGGAACGGTTCGTCATTTAAGTTATACAGGAGCTGGTTTACTAGCACAGGTACGAATTAATGGTGAAGATTGGTTACGTTACTGGCCGTTGCAGTCAGGTGTGTTGTCAGGTTCTACTGTAGTTGAGAAGCGAATCTTTGGCGATGTACTGGGTGGTACGGGTAATACCTTATTTATAGCTCATGGTCGTTTAATTAGCGCTTATTATTATAGTGGTGGACAGCTAGTTCCTGTTGCAGGTCACGCACTATCATCTGAAATTGTACAGACACAAATGGATAGTGAGCGCTTGGTGGTACTAACAAATACTGGGTTATCACTCATTACACTAGGCGAGGGAGAATTTTCATCGCTACAAGAGACTCCTATTGCGTCTACAACAATGCCAACAGCACTACAAGGCTTTAACCTATTTGCAGATTCACTCTATGTGTGGAATACAGAACAAACTAATCATTACCAATTGGTATCTACTGATAATGGTATATCAACTGAACAACAAAAAATTCTGGCTGTAGAAAATAAGCCAGAGGCTAGTGTGCGTGATGGAGAACTAGTCTGGATAGCAATGCAGGCTGATGATGGTTCCAGATATTGGCAGGTATGGCAACAGGATAAATTGCTAGGCTCTATCAGTGGTGAAATATCAGAGTTACTTGTTATCGCAGGTAAAATTTACTTCCTAAACAAGGATGTTCAGGGTGATCGTATTAATGTTTATCCAGTAAATACTGTAGATGGGGTAGCAACGGCTTCAGCGAGTGTGACTACCTTACCATTTGGTTTAATGGTGACAGCAACTACTGGTGATGATGTACTGGGCACTCAGGATATTTATTTTACCGATACCAATAATCTGTTATTACCAGTGAAACAGATAGATAGTTCTGCGACGAGTGGTAATAGTCGCTGGTTTATTCCATATAGTGTTTTGGGTCATGGTCTCAAGATGCAGTTGCGTGATCATGCTACTGATAGTGTTGATGGTGGAGTTAGCGATGAAATAGTTTTGGGTGATGCCTATGTATTATCAGATGCTATACAAAACTCTTGGCCACAAGATTTATATTCAGTGGTATCTGCTTCACGTATTCCTGTTCACTTGTCTTTTGCTACAGAGAATACACCAGGAAGTACAGATTTAACCGTTAATGAGCAACTTATGAAACCAGTACAAACGGTATCAGGTCATGCTTATTATTGGTTGAATGTGCAACAAAATGGGAATACTCAGTATGACACCCGTATTGCTAATAATACTCAGACAACAACCCTGACCGGAATTGAAAATAGCTCTGTGGCATCTATTGTTATCAAAGGGGTACAAAATAATCAGGTGGTAGTAGAAGGCGATACCGTAGCAATTAATTATCAGGTTGATATGAACGAAGGGCACACCTTTAAGTATGCTGCATTAAGTCTGGATGATATTAATGGAAATCTAATTCTCGAAACACTAACTCAGTCAAGTCAGGGAACTTGGAGTATTCGTCTACCAGCGGTTCATCAACAACAAGTCTACCAACTCAATATTAGAGTTTATAGTGATGATACTTATGCTTACAGCGATGAAGAGCTGAACTTGCGTGTTTCGCCCCGCTTAAATCAAGCAATGTTACAGCTTACAGGTTTAACAGACCAAATATATGCTTTTTCCAATGTGCATTTAGGGGTTGAGGCTACAGCTAGTGGAATACCAATAGCTATTCAGGTTCTTGATCAAAATAGTAGCTTACTGTTTGCTGGTAGTGACCAAATAGACTTCACATTACCTTCCAATACCACGGCAATAACGGTCATAGCTACTTACAGTGATGGATTAGGCAATACTCAGCGACAAAAGTGGCAAGCGGAGGTTGTCAACCCATTCAGTTTACAACTTGAAACACAAGTGCTTCCATTTGATGTGTTCTTGCCTGATGTAGGCAACTATTGGTACACACAGGGTCGTACCCTGTCGAATGCTACGGGTAATCGAGTTGAAATGAATGGTGATATTACCGCTGTAGCCCATGCCCAGCAATACCTATTAACCGCTGTCAGAGGTTTTGGTCTATATTTATTGGATACTAAGAATAATTTCCGTAAGGTTGGACATACTCCAGAGCCATTTGTTGTTGAACATATGGCAACAACTACTCAGAGGGTGATAACAGCGACAGGTAGGCAGTTAAAATTATTGAGTATACGTGGTACAGAACTTAATACGATTAAATCTATTCAGGTGGAAGATGTAGTTATTGGAATAAGAGCCTATGGAAGTCATTTCCTCGTGTTGACTGATAAGCAGCTATTATTGATAGATGGCAGTGGCACGATTGAAAAACAAATTACTACCCAAAGTAAATTTACTGCTCTGACGGTTCAGGGTGAAGATATATTTATGAGCGAGGTCTCGGGTAACCTGTGGAGACTGGATGCAAGCTTGAGTGGTAATAGTATGCCACTGAATATTTCTGCTGATAGATTATTGTCCTTGACAGGTCGTTTGCTTGCTTTGAATAGTTTACAAGGAACTATTAAAGTCATTGATACTACAAGTAAAAATAATACCCAAGTTGTGGCTGAATGGTCTGTGGATGTAGGTGAAAATGCACCTAAAGCTATGATATCAAGAGGTAGATTGTGGTTGGGAGGAAATGCAGGACATATTATGTCACTGACAGGTAATGATAAGTTCATTACGCTCTATGATGCTAAACAGCGTCAGAATAATATTAAAGGACGTATTCTTGATGTTGACTTATCTAATGGTCAGTTAATAACTGCATCTGACAATTTTGGTGCATGGATATTGAGTGAGGCTAAGTCATCTGATTTAGGAAATAGCACAGCGTGGGTACAACAAAATCATCCTCAACAAGCCTTTACTGATCGAGTTTCACGAGTAGCTAGCAATAAAAAGTATTTCTTTATTGTACGTCCAGATAGTCAGCGTGTTGAAGCTTTAGATAAAAAATCATTAGCAGCAACAACTATTCTGGAGCATGTTAGTGCATCGGATATAGAAATGACGGAACAATACTTAGCTGTTTCTATTGGTGGAAATCTACACCTGATTGATAGCAATAATTTTGAAAAAACAAGGGTTATCCATGTTAGTGATGAGTTAATCGCTGATATCACCGCCTTTGGCGACCAAGTGATTGCTTTAACTGATGCAGGTCATGTGTTTTTAGTGAAGACTGCTGGAGATCAATCTGTAAGAGAGCTAAGCGCTTTTACAGGGGCAGATATTAGCCAAATAAGTATGAGTAGTGATTATCTGTTTTATATGGCTACCGATAAGATAAAACGCCTGAATTTGCAAGATTATACTAGCACCATATTAGATGTATCAGAAACTCCTGTACTGCTTAAATTGGAACAGGGGAATTTATGGGTTGCTACTCAAGCAAATAGTTATGCATTATCGGTTTATAATCCTTATACATTACAAGCCACTACTAATATACAAAGCTTGAGTTTAGATTATAAGCCGACTGCGATAAGTGTTGATGGCAATCGTATAGTTATTGCTTCTGGCTCAAACAATATACAAATAATGCAAGTCCCTTATCTTGCATTAAGTGCTTCCCCAGCAGTGCTTACTCCCACCTCTGGTAGGCATTATGAATTAAATGAGCTATTGCAAGCCTCTATCAATAATAGCGGTGTTCGATCGGTTCGGTTTACTATTAATGATATTGTAATTGCTACTTTGAATGAGGCTCCGTTTGATCTATTGCTTACGATTCCTTCTGAACTACCAAATGGTCAAAACTTTGAATTAAAGGTTCAGCTTGAACATGAAAGTGGGGCTATTTATGAATCATTGGTACATAAACAGTATCTCCGTTCTTCTGATAGTGTGAGTAATAGCTTTGATGTGGTAGTTGATGTACCTGAACATAGCTGGTTGCCATCAACTATGGAGGTCAAAGCTCATATTATTGGTAGTGGTCAACCAATGGAAATTGTAGAGTTTTTGATAGCAGCCTCTGAAACCGGGCCATGGGAACGAGTCAGCTTTCATTATGGTCCTGTGTATACTATTAACTTGAATCTTGATCAGACTTATAGTGGTAATTATATAAAAGCTCGTGGTGTCGATGTTTTTGGTAATGTTGCTGAATCTACCCCAGTTAAGTTTTATAGACACCAAGATTTAATTGCTCCTGAGGCTACTATTACCCTACAAGGTGAAGCACTGCATGAGGATGAACAAAAAGCAATTGCAGGTCATGATTATCGACTAATAGCAAAATTAACTGACAACGCTAGTAACTTGGAAAAAGCAACTCTAACAAAGAATGGTAAAGTGGTAGCGGTTGTATTTGATACAGGAACTTTAACCTATGAACACCTTTCTCCTGTAGCAGGAACTTATCAATATCAATTATATCTTATTGACCGAGCTGGTAACCAGACCACTGTAGATTATGATGTAATAGTTGTAAATGATGAATTCCCCAGTATTAATACTATTGATGCTCCTGTTAGTATTAGGGAGCAAAGCCAGTTTAGTGTTACCTTAAGTGCTAGCGATGATGTTAGTGTTGCGTCTGTTGACTTTGAATGGAATGGCTTTGCCCAGCATCATGATTTTACTAATCGATTGATGCTCAATAACTATCAGTTTACTCTTACAGATCAACGGACGGAACGTATAACGACAACTCTGGGTCAACCGTTAACCATCAAGGTTACAGATAATCGTGGTCAGGTGACGGTACGTACCAGAGATATCAATGTGGTTAGAGATAATGCCCCTGATATTAGCCAGTTAGATATATCGATTCCTCCGCAGGGTTTCTATGGTGGTCCTATAAGAATCAGCTTGGGTAATATTTCTGCTGCTGATGATGCAACAACAGGCTTGACGCTTAAAATTATTGAGAAATCACTAAGTGAAACTCGTGAATTAGCAAGCTTTACCAAAAATAATATTTGGCAGAATAGCTTTAGCCATAGTTTACATATTTCCACACAGCCACTAGCGAATGATGAATATATTGTAGAGATATTAGCAATTGATGGGCTAGGTCAGCAAACTAGCAGTGGAGATCTAGTGATCCCTGTGACCCAAGCTCCCAATCAAATTCGTTTTTCTCCAGAAGATGACAATAATAATGTCTCTTCAATTAAGGTGGGTGATTCGCCAAGATACACTGTGGAAACGCTGGATGCTTCTGGTCGTGCCGTTAATAACCAATTGATTCGTTGGTATTTGCGTGACACAGTCAGTGGCTATAATTATTATCAAGGGGAAAGTCGTACAGATAATACGGGTCATGCTAGTTATGTAATTAATACTAATCATACGGCAAGGCTTTACCAATTAAGGGCTGAGCTAGCAGACTTTCCGCAGGTTACCCGTGCCGAGAAGGATATAACCCTTTTAGCTGGTTCCGTTGCTCGTCTGATTTTTGCAAAAATTGATCCAGTTGAAGTTAATAGCAACTTGATAATTTCAGTGATATCCCAAGATAGCCAGAGAAATAATATCACTACAGATAGCAATAGTATTTTCCATGTGGTGCTACCACAGGGATTCAGTTTTATTGCAGCTGAAAATATAGAGGTCAGTAGTACTTTACAAGGAGGTCAACTAGTAGAACGTGGAGATATAAGGCTTATAGAGGGACAAGCTGTATTCCAGATACAGACTATTTCAACGGCAGCTAGTTACGTGTTTAATACACAAATGCCAGCAGGAGTTCAAGCCTACTATAATCAAAATGGACAAAGTTATTTGGTGACGGGGGAGCAACTGCCGATTGAGTTACTGGATGCTGCACCAGCACGTATTGTCTTGCTTGATTCTCAAGGTCAATTGCAAGCAGTAAACGATGTGGTAACGGCCGAAAAGCAGGGTGCCAATATTCAGTTGGTGCTTCAGGATAGCTTTGGAAATCAGGTGAAGCAACAAAATGGAGTCGAGGTTAACTATGACATTACATTAGCTGTAACTGGCTCTGCTGTTCTTAATGATCATGCTTCCAGTGCAACAGCTAATCTTCTCCAAGGTAAATCTGAAGTATTGGTCAAAGATAATAATTTTGAGCAGGTTCAGTTAAGTATTGATACTGTCCCTGAAATATTGGGTGGCATAGACTACAGCTCGGTTTTTAATATCCAGTTTAACCAACAACCTCCAGAGATTATTAATATTCGCGCAGAGGCTGGTTTTACACGAGATATAAAGGCTTACTTCCAGTACGACGAAGCTGTTAATGAAGTAGGTGCTGGAACATCTGTTGTAATTACGAGTCAAAATAATAGTTTTGCTGGCAATACGGTATTAGAAAATACCGATACAGTTATATTTACACCAGAAAGTTCCTTTGAGTTGAATCATTGTTATCAGTATGACACCAGTCAGTCTACCTTACGTGGTGTGGCACGTAATGATGCTGTTAAAGATCAACAGGATACTTTCTGCATACCAGGTGTAATGATCGAAATGGATAGCCCTGTTCAAGTATTAGAAGGTGAAGCTAAACGACTTAATTTGCGTATAGCGAATGACATCTATATTAATTCTATTACTAATGGTAAGGCTCTGATTTCAGGAGAAGAACAAGCCTTTAATTACAGGAACTACTCTGCTAGTAGAAAAATAACTATACCGCAGTACTCAACACGCGAAGATAACACGGTTCAGGATGGCAATGAGTTAGTTCTTGAATTGCAGGGTAGTTGGAATAATACTCCTCTTGAGCTCGCAAATAGAATTAAACTACAAGTATTCCGCCCAGATGAAGACTTTGATGCTGATGGCTTAAGCAACTCATTTGAGTTGGCTAATAATTTAAATCCTGCTTTGTCTGATTCCGACACTAATGGTACGAATGATGGTGCAGAAGATTTTGATGGTGATGGTTTAGATAACCTAGCAGAGATAGAAGCTGGAACAGGTATTAGGAGCTATGATACAGATGGTGATGGCTTATCTGATGGTAGTGAAGTACTTACCCATCATACAGACCCATTAGATAGCGATACAGATGATGATGGTCTAAATGATGGTTTTGAAGTTAGCCATATCCCATCTTCTGACCCACTTAAAACGGATACGGATGAGGACGGCATTAATGATAAGACCGAGATTGATAATGATCTTAATCCAAGTAATGCAGCAGATGCCGTGTCGGATAAGGATGGGGATGGTTTAAGCAATCTTCAAGAGGCTACTTTAGGTACTGGTATTAGTAATACAGATACAGATGGTGATGGTTTAACTGATGGTGATGAAGTAAACAATAAAGGAAGTGACCCTCTTGAACAGGATACAGATGAAGATGGACTCAACGATAATGAAGATCAGCAGCCTACTGTAGCTGATATAGAGACACCACAGGTTAGCCTGATAAAACCGCAAATAGGTAGCATTTTATTAAAAGGACAACCAATTACAGTTGAATCTAATATCACTGATAATGGTAGGGTTGTTAAAGTTGAATTATTAGTTAACGGTAGTCAGGCAGATATAAAAACAGAAGAGCCATTTACTTTTGAATTTACATTGCCACAGAATGCCGCACAGATTACTTTGGAAGTATTGGCAACAGATACAAATAATAACCAAGGTACGACAAGTGCTCAACAGTTTGCTCTTATAGATGATCCGTTAACAACTGTTATAGGACGAATTTTGAATGCAGCCCAAGAGCCTGTGGTCAGTGCAACAGTTTCTGTTCTAGGAGTAACTGCTCATACTCAAGATGATGGTACATTTGTCATTACACAAGTTCCAGTAGCACCTGGAAAGATAACGGTGGGAGTGAATGGAGTATTAGGCTCTGAAACCGTCACAGCATTTAGCCAAGCATTTGACCCTGTCTGGTCGGGTACCACCGATGTAGGTGATGTATTACTTGAGAGTCAAATTGTAAAAGTAGGATATTTCAATGCTCGTTTTAATCAAGGTAAGGACTACCAAAAAGCTATTATAGAAACAGCAGGTTATGAAGCTGTTAATATTGGGTCTCTAGCAGAGGTTGATTTATCTGATATAGATATGTTAATGATTGACAGTAGTGATCGAAACTATGGTAATTCACATTACGCTAATTATAAGCAAAAAATATTTGATTACGTCAATGGAGGTGGAACATTAATTTTCCATGAAATGTATCCTAATTATGGAAATAATAGTAGTCAGTCAATAGAGGATATTCCAGGGAATCCAATGACCGAGATACAATGGGATAGCTCCTCTTACTACAGTAGTAGGCGTAATTATCCTATTAGTAGATGGTTAATAATTGCCGAGGGGATGTTAGATAATCCGTTAAATGAATATTATTCCGTCTATGGATATATTGATTCAACAAAGTTGTCTAATGATGTTACTCCATTGATGTATAGGAATGAGCGTTACAGAAACCGTATTACTGGGTTTAGTTATCCATACGGTAGTGGGCATGTTTACTACTCAACAATACGTCTTGAATCTTGCAGTACAACAGGAAATTATCATACAGTGTATGCTACTAATGTGCTGAAACACATGCATGATCAGTCATTAATTGATAGTGATCATGATGGTTTAAAAGATGTGTATGAGTTTGCCAATCATACTAGTCCGTCTAATGCTGATACAGATGGTGATGGCTTGCTAGATGGTTTTGAGGTTAAGTTTGGTTTTGATCCATTACATGATTTAGGCGAAGCTTCTGCTGATACAGATGGTGATGGTCTAACTAACCTACAAGAACAAGAACATGGAACACGTCCTAATTTGAGTGATACAGATGGTGATAATTTAAGTGATGGTGATGAAATAAACCAACACCATACGGATCCAACACTGGAAGATACTGATAATGATCGCCTTCGGGATGATCTTGAAATTGCCAATAATGCAGATCCTCACCAAGCAGATACGGATAGCGATGGTCTCAGCGATTATGCAGAGGTTCGTCAATATCATACCAAGCCAGATTTAGCAGATACGGATGGTGATGGGCTCTCTGATTATATTGAGGTAGATTCTAAATACGGATATTTAAATCCAAATAATGCTAGTGATGCACTGGCTGACAGGGATAATGATGGTCTAACTAATATTGACGAAATATTATTATATCAAACCGACCCGAATGATAGTGATGATGATGATGATGGGTTATTAGATGGCGCTGAAATTGTTGCTGGTACTGATCCTAAAGACTCTGATAGTGACGATGATGGTAGATTGGATGGTGTTGATAATGCCCCACTAGTTGCTGATGTAACTGACCCAGTTGTAGAGTTGATTAAACCAATATTTGGGGCTGAGATAGTTAAAGGACAGCATCTACCACTTGAAGTTAATGCTTCGGATAATGAGATTGTGACATCTGTTGAATTTTATATAAATGGACAACTTACTAATACCCTAACAGAAGCCCCATATATTATTGATTATGTTGTGCCTACTGATGCTGAATCATTTGAGGTAGAGATAAAAGCGCTTGATACTAATTCAAATCAAGGTACAACAAATGTAATTACATTACAGACATCTGATATTGCCAATGTGCAAAAAACAACTTTAACAGGGCGAGTTATTTATATAGATGAAGTTAAATCAATAACCTATGGGCTGGCGGGTTTAACTGTTCAAGTTGTCCATACAGGCGAAGTATTTTCTCAGGTTAGTTCCGTTACAACTGATACAGATGGAAGCTTCTCATTATCAGGTGTACCTTTAGCTTTGGAAAATGTATCGGTTCAAGTTGTTGGAACAATGGGTGCTCAACCGATTAATATATTGACTAATCCATCGAGTTTGGTCGGTGATACTGTTGACTATGGAGATATAGTACTAGAACTTGATGATGCAGCTTATCGTGATGAAACAGCTGGCACAGCACTGAATGTCGGAGATGATAGTTCAAGAAATATAACGTTACCATTTGAATTTGAGTTTTATGGTGTTAAATACACTCAAATGAATATAAATGCGAATGGACGTTTAAGCTTTATTGGCTCGTCTGGTTACCTTCATATTGTAAGTACGGATTGGCTTCCTTACACAGTTTGGTATGAACAATTAGAGGATAGAGTCGTATTCCATTGGAATAATATTACTCATTATGGAGACCGTGGTAGTCGTAGTAACTTCCAAGTGGTTTTGACCAATAAGAATGACATGTATTTCTTATATAAGGGATTGGGAGAAGGACATATTAACTCCCAAACATTTGGGGTTGGAATTGCTCCACAGGCGTATACAAGTACGCGTGATGTGATATATGAAAATATGTCTGAGCCATTGATCATTAATTCAACAGAACGTGTTTATCATACGTACTCTCGAAGAACTTTTGGATTAAATGGTAAATATATTCGTTTCTCACCAGTGCCACTTAATGGCTCTTATCGAGTTACCTTTGGGGATCTAGGAACGACTTTAGGAGTTGATACTGATAATGATGGTTTGAATGATGTGCTAGAAATACTACTGGGTACTCAATTTGAAAACCAAGACTCAGATGGAGATCAACTATTAGATGGTTATGAGCATCAATACGGTTTTGACCCATTATCAACTTTACCAGGTGGTGAAGCTAGCTTAGATGGTGATTTGGATGGTCTAAGCAATCTTGAGGAACAGCAGGCGGGCACGGATCCTACTGTAGCAGATACTGATGGAGATGGTCTTAATGATGGTGATGAAGTGAATACTTACCATTCAGATCCATTGAAGCAAGATACAGATGGTGATGGTATTAGTGATGGAACGGAAGTGAATACACATCAAACCAGCCCGATATTATCTGATACAGATAATGATGGTCTTTCGGACTCTGATGAGATAAACACTCATGGTACGAACCCATTATTAGCAGATACAGATGGTGATGGCATGAGTGATGGTTTTGAAATTACGCATAACCTTCAAAATGTGGAAGCATCAGGCGATGAAGATAATGATGGTCTAACTAATCTGGAAGAATTTACTGCAAATACCAATCCGCGTAACAGTGATTCTGATTCTGATCAATTGACTGATACATGGGAAGTGAAGATCTACCATACTGACCCTAATAAGCAAGATACAGATGACAGTGGTCGCTGGGATATTGACGAATTGTTTACTGATGGCACAAATCCAGTAATAGCGGGCGATGACTTATCAGTAGAGCAATTTTATTGGCAGAGAAGTCTATATGATGAAAACTCTCGCCAGTGGAGAATTTTTAGAAATGGCATGATAGATTATGCCACGGGGGGAAGCATTAGCAATGGCTTCACTCTGAGCATAAATGGAAATAATTATATTAGCCGAAATTATAATGATTCACGGAATAACTATACAAGATATTGGGTAAGTTATACGCAATCTGGTCGTGAATATCACTTCTCATCGGTTAAGGTGAGTGGTACTGCAAATGAATTGATCCGAGTTTCTCGTCGTGTATTTGTACCAAGTACCGGCGGAGCCTTTATTCGTTATCTTGAGATTATTGATAACCCGTCAGATACAGAGCAACAAGTGTCAATTCGAATTCAGTCACATTATGGTAGTAATGCTTCTACTACATTTGTTGACACATCTGATGGTGATACGGTGTTATCAGAAACAGATGATTATATTTTATTGCAAGACTCAGAAAATGCTAGCCTACCAGTTGTAAGCCATGTGTTTGCAGGTCCTAATAGACGAGTTAATCCTCATCAAGATACAAATAATAGTGCTAATAATTGGGATAATTATTTCAATGTTACAGTTCCTGCAGGTGAGCGTCGTATTATTATGCATTTTGCCGCGCAAGAAGGGTCAATTGATACGGCTCGTACCAATGCACGTAACATACGACGAGTCGAAGGCACTGCTTTACAAGGCTTAAGTGGGCAAGATAAAGCAGATATAGTTAACTTCTTTGCCTACGCTGATAATGATCAGGATGGTTTGAGTGATATAAGAGAAGAGGAGTTAGGTACCAGTAGTACCAATGTAGACACAGATGGGGATGGTGCAAAAGATGGAGAGGATGCAGCTCCTTTGGATTATGATAATGCTGATCCAACTCTATCAATTGTATCCCCAACTACAGATCAAAACCTAAATGGTTTGCAGGATGTTAATGTAGAAATTGAGGTGAGTGATGATAGTGTAATAAGAACGGTTGAATTTATTTTGGATGAAAATGTTATTGCTACCCAAAATAATTCTGGCACACTCTCCCAATCTATAGCTATTCCAAATAATAACAGTACGGTGTTGTTAGTTCGTGCAACTGATGCTTCTGGGAAAATAACAGAAGTTACTCATACATACTCTGTGACACCTTATCTTCCACCAAATGTAATATCGACGGGTAGATTAGTATATGAAGGAGAACCCATTAATACTGGTTTTACAATAACGGTAGGTGAAGGAGAGGGACGTTTCTCACGTTATGAAGCCAGTAATGAAACGGGAGAGGTGATCATACAGAATGTTCCGACTAATTTAGGTGTGATTCAGGTGTCGTTCTCTGGTAACGTCACTCGAGAAGGCATAGGATTTTCAGGTGGTTTTGAATACACCCCTGAGTATGGGCACCCCTTAGTCCTTCGGGATATCGATATAACTCCATATATAAAAAGTCGAACAGCAACGGGTAGGTTAGTATATGAAGGAGAACCCGTTAATACTGGTTTTACAATAACGGTAGGTGAAGGAGAGGGACGTTTCTTACGTTATGAAGCCAGTAATGAAACGGGAGAGGTGATCATACAAAATGTTCCGATTAATTCAGGTGTAATTCAGGTGTCGTTTTCTGATATCTTCACTAGAGAAGGTTTAACAATAGGATTTTCGGGTAGCTTTGAATACACCTCTGAAGTTGGATTGCCTATAGCTCTGGGGGATATTGATATAACTTCATATATAAAAGAACAAACCCAAGATGTTCCAGCAACTGGTAGGGTTTTATATGAGGGGGCTCCTGTCGCAAATCTATCTATGAAGTTTATTACATCGAACAATTTCACGACAGGTCGAAAGTACTTCTATAAAAGTAGAGGTACAGAAACTAATGAAAACGGTCAATTTATTTTGTCTGACTTTCCTTCTGGTTTAGATACGGTTGTGACTATATATGGACAATTTACAGACCAAGCAGGAGTTAAACATGATGTGTTTTTCAAAAATATCTTTAGTACTATTTTTGGAGAAGCAATAGATATTGGCGAGATCAATGTTATAGATGAGCCTATAGTAGATTAATGTCATGTAAAAGTAGGGGGGTGTCCTTACAGGTATATATAATTGTTTAATATTCTAAGTTGTTGTTATTTATAAGAGATTTGTTTAATGAAAAGGTTATTATTTATTTTGGTGTTATCTATTACTACTATATTACAGGCGTGTGATAGGGGCGCTGGTTCTTCTGAGTCGGCGAAGTCAGATGAAAATATGTTTCAGTCATATTTAAAGCTTAAAAACATTCCAGCCGATGATAAGAAAAGAGTAGAAATAGCAAAACAACGATTTGAACGAAGAAATAAGCTTGTTTCTGTTGCTTTAAAACAATCTTTACTTGATGAAACTAAGCTGAAGGTAGAAGTTGCCGAGTATAGAAAGCAACTAGCTTTGTCTCGCTATTTTGAAAAATTCTTAAAAGAGAAAGTTAATGAAGAGGCTATTCGAAATTATTATT
>JAUTBQ010000466.1:0-20095 GCA_032361185.1 Lepetodrilus ovalis
TTCCTTATAATGTTGAACACGCGAAACCCCTCGTAGTGTGACAGCGTATAGTACAGACTGATGTGCTATCGCTGTCATGAGAGCATGACTGTACAGTGGTAGAAAGGTTTTTGGAAGTACAAACATGATTATATGTTTGTCAAGTGTATGTTCTTTGTAGTTGTAGCTAAGAACTATTTTAAAAACACAGCCATAAATATCTGTGATAGAATGCCTTTAACTTACAATGTATAATTTCCCGAATAACTGAAAAACTTTCTATTTGTTATCATTGATTGGAATACCAACAACGCTTTTTTCTAAGAAAGGTCCTTGAGGGACGATAATATGATCAAACATGTGAATATATTATTATATGTTTTCTTAAAACTATTAATCAGAATGAATTGGGGAGTGATATTGTCAAAAATATAGGTGTTCATATATTTTAAACAACTTTATGGGAAATCTGTAGCTTGCTCATTTGCACTTGTAGGTTTGTGCAGTTTATTTCTAATCAAATTTCAATATATCTTCATATTCAGTTACTGTAAGGTAGGGAATGATTAATTGACGTCCAACTCACTTGTCGACGTAAAGAACATTACATGTTTTAAATGCCTCGTGTATATTTAGTTTATTCGTATTTATGCAAATATATTTAAATATATACATTTACAAACGGCCATAAATTAATGCATATAGCACGTACAGTGGTATTATTCCTTATATTGCTAATCGAGAATACAGCAATTTCTGTCTGAAGTGTTCTATTCACAGAATACGAGTTGT
Source organism: Lepetodrilus ovalis (assembly GCA_032361185.1). Classification (NCBI taxonomy): domain Eukaryota; kingdom Metazoa; phylum Mollusca; class Gastropoda; order Lepetellida; family Lepetodrilidae; genus Lepetodrilus; species Lepetodrilus ovalis. Next base: position 772 of record JAUTBQ010000466.1, read on the forward strand.
TCGCGTCCTCTGTAAACGCCCGCCGGAAATGCTTTCACGAAGCACTCTGCTATAGTCCCGTAATCTCTATCGATTGGTGTCGGTGAATCGGTCATCGGAGGAAATCCAATGATTTTAATAATAGTGTCACTACTTTACGTAGTGCAGCTTTAATACTAAACGAGAATCTGGTAACGCTATGACAATGTTCAAACAAACAAAATGATTTAAAGCATATGTCATATTCCAGTATTAATTTACGTTTGCATTAGTAACATAGCCGTCTTCTTTTCCACTTCGCACGGGATAGGCCTACTATATCGCTTCGCTATCTGGTACCAGTGCATGGTGTATACTTAATGAGGGGGCGGATGGTAGCGCAATGGTAGAAACTAACCCGGAGCAAACGCTGTATGTACTGTGGCAATGCAGTCATCATCCTTGGTCTGTCAGTACCTACCAGCCGGTACTCGTAGGTTTACTGCAACATTAAGCGCTACAGGTGGTACGGGTTTCCTCCTGCCCAAAACTGAAAAGCAGCGATATAACTTTATAAGTGAAATAATCTTGAAAGTGACTCTAAACCCCAATTATATAATAATAATAATAATAATAATAATAATAATAATGTATGGAGTGCCCCGTTAGTTACTCAGTATGTCCACTTCTATTTCAATACACGAATTTCTAAAGGTAATAACTAAAACATTCAGATATAGCTCTGTATATGAACTGTATCAAGACTTTACTTTCTATTACTAAATATACTGCATTAGTTCTTGAGAAATGTGTTCAGAGTGCTGTACTAATTACACTTTGAGTAGAACTGTCAAAAGATAAATGGATACAATTGTAAATGTCACAATGGTAATTGTGCAAATGGTAGGCTTGAAAATGTGTACGTGTTCATACCTATATAACTATATGCAAGCGGATATTACGTTCGTGATTTTAACAGAAAGGTCGGGTATTGTTTTGAAAAAGGTCATTTCCAAAGGTCAACGTGTCAGTATTTATTGAAATGCACATTCATATAAATGAATATACAGTTATTTCTAGCATGTCCATAATGTATAAAATCAGTATTAGCCTGATTCACCGTAGTCAATCGCCGACAGTCCCATATACCTGTGAGTGATTTATCCCGTCGGAACTCAGAAGGTCACGGGCAACGCAAGAATACAACTCCATTCAAGAATTAATTTTCATTCCACCCTTGAAAGATATTCGGAAATATAATCGTGACCATCAATCTATATTGGGTGATACACACATTATTCCTTTCCCTATCGCCGCGTACAAATTCGAAGCGATCGAATATCATGATAATTTTTTTTTTCTTCTCGTTGTTTATCGGTATTGGTTTTCAATGGTAATGGTGACGTCTCACGGGTGATGCCTGAAATTGTAACAAAGGCATATGCGAATAGTCGATTACTAAACGTACTCACAGAACAGGTGGAAAGCTATTACATCATACGTATAATTGATGACCCTCTGACAGCCGAATTGGCGTGAGAATTTATCGAAAGTGACGCACAGACGCCATGATGAAGTCTCGTTTAGCAAGGAGCATTCATTGCACGATATCGGTGAGTCGGCGAATACTTTTAATTACGATAATTACTTTAGGTGCATAATAGAAATACGTCAGAGTTGTGTCTTGGAAATGCCGAAAAGTATGTGGCAGTCCCTTCATTGGGAGACCATGATATCGGTTCTCGAAGCTCTCGTATCTACTGAGTATGTATAGCGCTCTGTAGCGATCTCTGATACAGTGGTTTCGATCGCTTTACTAGGAGACTCCTAACGGAGAGTGTTGTGATCGAGTTGTGGACTTAAAGAGTGACCATCGTAGCTGTAAACTTTTTTTTAAAACGGCGTAATTATTTGTAATTAATGCTATCACAGATGGTTGGCCTAAACAATGGACAAACACATTTCTATCTGAGACTACTTACGTTTGTTTTCTCCACCCAATAATAGTTATTTTCTAATACACGTATTCCCCAACACGCGATAGTTATCGCAAATTTTGAATGTTACGGAACATTAATTATCTTGTCTTTGATCTTTGAAGGAAACGTAGCCGTAATGTATGATAGTTTAGTCATACAGCGGTGGAAAGTTTGTTGGAAGTACGCACCTGATTTTATGTATGTCAAGTGAATATACTTTGCACTTGAAGCTATAAGAACTAGTCCAAATCTACGGTAAATATCTCTGACATTATCATGATTATGCCTTTAAGGCAACTTCCAGCATTAACACCGTGTAATTGATTCCTGTAAGGTAGGAGTTCTGTTAACATAGAGTTACTCCGTCTCGTGCAGGAGGACCTTGGATTGCACAGAATCTTTGAATTCCAATCTAATTAAAATCAGATCTCGTTTTGACAGGGGCGATGTCCAAATATCTGAGAATTAGCTTCGGATCGGATTTTAATGAGATTACCTTGAATTCCCGTTTCTATTTTGCACAACTTACGTTGAGTTGATTTCGCGTCGATAATTGAACCATGCATTTTTCGAATTAAAGTGAAGTACGTTTTTTTACTTGAATTCTATGAATCTCTGTCTGCTGTAGTGAATCCCCGATTTTTTTCAAATAAATATTGTTTAAAAATAAATAAAGTTTTGTCCTCTTAACATTGACGGGCGTTAAGTAGGCATTGGCCATACGTGTAAGCCAACACCGTGTAGTTATACTTTAATATTATCATCTAAATTATTACAGATTATACTATTTGTCAACGACCATGCACATAGCCTTTATCGTGAGCCGTTTAGAGAAATGTGTTTGAATTTAATTTTGACGACAAATCTCGTCCATGCACCCTCATTGAAATTCTTCTCATGGAGGTAATCTAGTGTAATCGTATACACATGTCCATGCACATAATTTCGGTTATACGATTCTTCACCCACCGGGCATTGGCTTATCACACTGGTTGTATAATACATGTCACCTAATTCACTTATTTTCAATTTGGGCGAGAAATCCTTTTCAAATATATAATTAATAGTCTCACGACCCCAAGTCAATCGTCCGCTTTTATTCGACGTTAACTTGCACCGGCCTGTGAAATGTAGACACATCAACGTCTATATAACCCTCCCTCGAGCCGTAGGTAAAGCAATACAATGGGGCTTGGTATGAATCGAAGAGTCGATATATGCAATTACATGGCTTTCTAATGCAGTCAGTGATCGTGTATTCTACAGGCCGGCGAAAAGGCTAGCAGTGTATTAAAGGGAGAGTCTATTAAAGGGAGAGTCTATGGGGTTATTAAAGGCAGAATTCTCATTGACCGTTGGTCACGCTTCGTGAGATGTACATAAAAATCTGATATTCTCCTCGTTACATGCAATGAAGACAAACAAATGCCGAGGGAATTATTCGGTCTTAATGGAATATGCCACTACACGTGTTCGTTCTATTGTTTGAACCGTATACATCTATAGCGGGGGAACTTTCTAGTTCATAAGTTCACTGTTACTATATCCGTTAACCCTTCAAATTTTTCGTTGGCATTCATTTATAACTGCGGTCCCTGCTTTATCGTATGTATAGCGCTGAGGGAGTTAAATCAGGGATTACGGAACAAGAATGATTTTTTTCTTATTAAATTCGCACAAAAGCGACGTGTGCTAGAAACAATATGACAACCCACGCTTCCAGCACAATTTCAGAAGCCTTTGAAATGTTAATCTTCGCAATATATAAACACATTGGGGTAGTCATGCTTTCAGTACGTTACAAGTCGGCGGTCTGGTTCCTCAACAGCGCCCGGGGGTTGTGATTTCGAGATGAACTCGTATACTTCAAACATATGGAAATCAAGTGATTTACAGAAGTGGAATTAACGAGTGATCTGGATAATGTTCTTGGACACAGGAAATCACAAGGAGCGGTTGTAACGTACGCCAATAACACGCCAATAACACGTATAGTTGTGTGAATGATCTCCCTTCACCGTGAGAAGCAATACATTCATATGCTTAAAGCCGTCGTCTGTGAAACAGAAACGTACGCATGTGTAATATTAAAACCACGTAAGACTCTCTTGAAAGCGACATGCGTTCCTTTGAATGCTTATACCCCAAAAACATTTTTATTATTCAGAGGAATTGTACAAAACGTGGTCCAACAGAAAGTTAGGTTTATTCGGCAACGTTGAACCCATAACAACATGCGCGTAAAGAGACAAACATTGAAAGCCGTGTTGACGCATCGTAAAATGATATACATCTGGTATTAATTTGATAACGGACATGTTTATTCAAGGATATGCATAACCGTCGAGTGTGATTATTCTGGAAAGTACGACCAGTATTTGGCGCGATCGTATAACCTTCCTGTCACCTGTCTGTCCGAGTACTGCCCAGATATATATTGTCAAACTTTTTCTGAATTTCGAGGAGGTTGTTGGTAGATAGAATAATGTCGCCTATTAAAATGCAGGAGCGGGTTATTGATCTCATTACCAAGGACTGGGACCATCGTGAGGACAGGGACATCAACATGGTGTTACCATGGTTACGAAAGAAGAGCGATGTCCTAAAGGGGCTGGACACAGGTACGTCCATTGTTGGTAAATAAACAATAAATTAAAGTATTTAAACGACATCTGCAAAATAAATACGAAACAAAATAGAACAGCCATCCCAAGGCATGAACAGTATACGTAAACACAATAATATTTATTGAATACAATGCTAAATAAAAACTCCACCAAAGCATTAGAACAATTGCATTAGAATCGAGTGGTTGATTTGGTATACACAAACATGTACTTGTTTATTATTGAAGATATTTGTCCTAGAGCTTCATGCATGTAGGGTACGATTTCAAATTATTTAGTTCTTTGACACTTATACGTGTAGTTATAACACTGACTATTTAGAATTGTCGACAAATTATCTCAAGATTTCTTAGCAATTTGTTCTTATTAATATTGGAATATAATTAATTACAGTAAACTATCACCCTCTAGTATGCGTTATGAACAATTATGAGAACAAATTACTGTTTAATACATCTGTAGGATTGTAGCATTGTGTGCAGCATATAACCCTGTATCCATGTATCGGTTATCAATGGCAATGCTTATAGATAAGACATGGGTTACACGTTTCTGGAAGCTATGTTATCCATTGAGACCATTGCACTCTCGTATACATGCGATCGTCATGTGTAAGAGCTCGCTACGAGGTCGCATTGGTCTCGTAGTAGATAAGAGAGCTTCGTGAAACGATGCCCAGATTCAGGACCGGGTAACATTTCACGAAGATGTCTTATCAGCTATGAAACCAGATCGCGCTCTCATACACTGTATTACAACAACCGTCATGTATACGAGATCTCTAAGAGATCTACATTGAGATGACGATGGATTCGTAGTAGCTTCGTGAAACGGTGCACTAGCTCTCCCGTACCGACGACGTTAACCTAACCTTTCGGAGACATTATCCAGAGACAAAACCGTTGCTACTGTTGGCGTTAAGATTACCTTAGTTACGCAGTTTCGTACGGGAGATTTCTGCATTTCAAGAACGCCCTGGCGTCAAAGGATCAACTAGTGTGTCCGCCTTAATATATGTTATATTGAAAAGCAGCCCATTACCTCACACAACGCAGCCTATATATCCAATGTAGGGTGAGGGTGGTAGGGTGAGGTGAGGGTGGGTAGTGTAGGGTGGGGTGAGGGTGTGTAGTGTATGGTGAGGGTGGTAGGGAGAGGTGAGGGTGGGTATGTAGGGTGAGGTGAGGGTGGGTAGTGTAGGGTGAGGGTGGTAGGGTGAGGTGAGGGTGGTTAGTGTAGGGTGAGGTGAGGGTGGTTAGTGTAGGGTGAGGTGAGGGTGGGTATATAAGGTGAGGTGAGGGTGGGTAGTGTAGTGTGAGGCGTAGGTCGAGATACTCTACCTCTATGTACAGCTAATGGCAGATATGACGGTCAGAGTATCTCGGCCTAGGTGAGGTGAGGTGAGGTGAGGGTAGCGTCGGTTGCGGTGCACAGGCACGTATCTATCTATACAATTGGAAACATGTTATTACATGATTTCTTTGATATGTTTTAAGACGTGCTGAAGGACGTAATTAGGAACTGTACATACAGACGTGCTGCCACGGACGACGTGCTCATCAGGCAGGGTGACCGTGGTGATTGGTGAGATACACCACCTCTTATATATATAATTACCAATAACCATATTTAAAATAAAGTAAAATAAAATAGTATGAATGTTGTGATAAAGAAATGCAGGCACTAAGAAAATGACAATAAGAATGAGTATATGGTTTTTTTTTAAAGTAATAATAATAATAATAATAATAATAATAATATTAACAAAAAATCCCAGACATCATAATGTTCTGCTTTCAAATGTTCATTCTTATATAATGAGCTGCGACGCAATTTGTCTGTAAACAGTATACATATTGTGTTAAAGAAATACAGGCATTAAGAACAGGATATTAAGAATGAGTATAGGTCTATATAATTATGTTCTTTTAAAAGTAATAATAATAATATTTTTAAAAAAGCCAGACATCATAATCTTCTGCTTTCAAATGTTCATATTTTATAACATGAGCTGCGACGCAGTTTTGTTTGTATGGTAGCATGTAGTAGTCTAGTACATATTTACATTAAGATATTGAGAAAACACCGTAATGTTCACCTTCGGGCTGTGTTGTTTAATTACATCCAAACATTATTTTCGCATGACTTTGTACGGCATTGTGTAAACACACTACAATCAGTTTTGCTGGTGGCATTCATGCGCCATAAGTTCACAACAATTGTTAGGATTATGCTCAACACAATTACATGTAATAAGGGTCATTTTTGGAAATATTTACTCAAATTTACAAGTATAGATTAAATTATTTTTTAACAGTAAAGTTATATTATATCAGTAAAAATTAATTGTGATTGGTAACGCATCTCTAGGTATAATAATAATAATAATAATAATAATAATAATAATAATAATAATAACAATAACAACAACAATAGCAATAACAATAATAATAATAATAATAATAATAATAATAATAATAGTAATCATATTTATAATGATAATCGTAATAATGATAATAATATATATCTTGAACGAGCTATTTCCAGACAAAATATTTTTGCTTAAATTGCGTTCAAGGCATTTGTTCAAATATATACGTATCCGAGGTTAGCTCGAGATTCCTCTATCCCTCCCTGCTGACCATAAGATACTTTTTATATAGCTAGGTGTGTAAAACGTATCTTATGGTCAGCAGAGACGGATGGAGGAATCCCGAGCTAATCAGAAGTCAGATCTTTGGATTCACTGATGGTCAAATTTAAGCAACGTTTTACATAATTAGGCACTAATGAAATTTAGTATTCTTACGATTACGATTACTATTATTATTATTATTATTATTATTATTATTATTATTTTATGCCGATATGGTATCATTATTTAATTATTTCGAGATGATAAATACGAAAATATGGAAAGCAATATGAAAATATTTAAAACTAGTGGGACATGCGGAAAATGTCGCTTGTTTTCACAGAATATGTGTTTAGACAAATGCAATGTACATACTTTCTGATAAAATACGTTTAAAATGAAACTTGTCAACAAACCGTGACATCTTTTCTATAAGTGATATGTCTATATGTTATTAATGATATCTCTATATGATCTGTTAAAACATACAGCTTCTTCATTATGCTGTCTGGCCGCACTTCGGTATACATCGACACAGTCAGGTCTGACGACGATGGGCCGCAAGTTCCCATCACTCCCCGCGATTCGGTCGGAAACTTTGACTTCCGGTTAGACTTGCACGGACAAAGGAAGAAACCATTGGATAGATCCAAATTTGGAAAGTTCATCATGCATTTCGGTGAGACGGATTAAGAAGCAGAATGGAGAGTAGTGGATCGATACTTCTTTTGAAGCATCACACGTTGTGGTCATTCTCTGGGAAATTATAGGTTAATGTGAAAATAGTGTCACTTCAGTCAAGCAAGAGATATATGTATAATAGAAATGCACAGACATCATGACGTTCATATTGTGAGCCAGACTAAATAGGTTTTCCTTCATAGCTACGTACGGCAAGTGGTGTGTGTTTAATGTATCACGTGACCAGTGTTCTAGAGAATAGACACCCTCAATCTCATTAAAATCTGATCCGAAACTGACGATCAGATATTTGAACAACGCTACTTCAACCTTAGCAAAAGGATGTCAAAATGTTTAATGAAATCTGATTTTAATTAGATGTGGGAGCCCTTTTACGAAGTTCTCGATCGAAACCACTTGCGATAGATTTATGGTCTCGTAGTGGTTAGGAAGGTTTCGTGAAACGTTGCACAGACAAGCTGTCGTGCCCAAAAGGGCGTCAATCTAAAGTAACCTTAATGTCAACCTTAGCAATGTTGTAATCAATGGTAGGCCCGATGTTATGACCGTCGTATTAGACTATCTGTTCGTCTAGAATTCTGTTACCTTAGTGTTACGCCATCTTAGTATAGGACCGCCATGGCGTACTATATATTTGTAAAGTCTTTGCAGTTAGTTCAACATACTTGTCATATCTTTACATTTATTTCTTCTTCTACACATCATCTAAGTACTTCTCAATGTGTTACACATGCAACTGATACATTGGACCTATCTACAGCTATTTCCGAGTTCATTTTATCGTTTAATCTCTTAGTATTGCTTTCACTTCATTTTCTATTGTACAGGCAAATGGAAAGGGGGAAAAAATCGATTTAATTTCAATTAGTATTTTGCCTTTGTTGTAGATGCTGGTAAAAGTTTTGGTGAGATCGCGTTGATCAGTGAAGACTCCATACGTAACGCCACCATCATCACAGACGACGACACCGACCTTCTGGTTATATCTAGGGATCTGTTCAACAGGTCCATCAAGGTATTGCATAGCATTAGAGATACTTAGAATTACCAGAGAATTAAAAGTATATTGCGAACAATGACTAAACTCGTATCTTAATTGGGTTATATTCTAAATCAAGCTTTAGGTGTTGTGTTTTAATTCATTATTATTATTATTATTATTATTATTATTATTATAGAATGAAGCCAATGCGGTTCTTGTAGATCTTTGTGTTATTTACTTAATCTGATAATGCAGGTTTTGCACCTAGTTATTATTCTCTTTAATCCACGAACTTAGGTTCTGTTCTTGGTCTACATACAATAGACCAACGTAAAGCCGTCTATAATTAAACCAAGGTGTTCTACTATTATGCTATATTTTAGTACTATGCAACGCCGAATGGATACCTTGGCCTATTCAGATTCAATTGAAACAGGAGTCGAAACCTTAGACCATAGAATTACGTAGATCTAATTAAAATTGAATCTTTGTTCGTTTCCTTTAAATAATAAATCTACAAACACTAGAAAACAAATGTAATTCTATTATATGTTTAGTAATTTTTTCCTGGATACGTAGTTTTATTTAAATATTCTGTAACTGGTATGTCTTCTTATCTCATCCTCACCAGAGCAAACAAGAAGAAGAGTATAAAGAGAGGCAATCCTTCGTCAACAAGTGCCCTCTGTTTGAGAAATGGTCCGCTAGACTGAAGCGTCTTTGTGAGATGAGTGTCAGCAAAGAAGTTCATCCTTTTGGTTCCGTCATCGCGTCCCAGGGCCAGTCCAGTGTGGGACTCGTCTTCATATACAGGTGAGGGGCTCGTGAGATAAGATGAGTGAAATCAATTTTTTGGTTGGACTACAAGTACGAAGGTTCGAGTTAGATCGCGATGTCGTTTTTAGGTTAAAATGTTGTTTCTTAATAATTTATATTTTTCCTCTTCTGTTACTGCGATCTTCTACTTCATCATTTTGTTATTGTTTTTGTTGGCCTTTTTCTTCTCCTTCTTCTCCTTCATCTTCTTTCTTCTTCATTCTCTTCTACTTCTAATCCTCCTCCTTTCCCCCGTTCTTCTTTCTTCGTCTTCTTCTTATTTTGCCTCTTTCTTTCAATATGTATCTTCTACTATTAGAATCATACCATCGTTATCATCACCATTATCATCATCGTCATCCACTAATTATAGTGCTATGAACAACAACAACAACAACAACAACAACAAAGATCAATAACAAAGATTCTCCAGAAACTCAATTCACATTTTGGTATGCCTTGAATCCTTAACATGTATATCGTCGTGTTCGCTACTAAGATTGACATTCAATTTTCCAGAGGCCAAGCTAAACTCAGCATGGAACCTGCTAAACACATCTCGCAGTATCCGAAGATCATGCAACAGAAACAGGCAACTATTTACAAGGAGCATGTTTCGTGAGTATTATTATTTACTTTACTAAATAGTATTCTATAAAACTTGCATAGACTGTTCCGAAGCAGGATATCGACCAATAAGTCGCCATCGAATCTTTTCCCACAGATAAAGAGACGTAAAAGACTCACGGGCACCAAATAACGGTGGCATAGTTTACACTGTACTGTTATAGTCTACACACTGCTAGGAGCGTGGTCGGGCAGGAGTGAAATAGTGTACAGGCTGACTGACAATGACTCACGTGATACTAAGGGGGATGGCGGGAGAACACTATCTGTAGGCACGTGTCTGGTGGCCTAATAGTAGACACTGGACGCGATGCCCTAACATTCCTCATTTAAATTTCCAGCGTAAATTCGGACGGCTCTATAACCAAGGACAGTGTGACGTCAAACCACATCCGGATACGCCGGAAGGAAGGCTACGCAGCCGCAGAGCGGAGAATCATGTCCAGATACGTAAACCTGTGCTGCGTTGAAGACAACGAAATAGTTGGTTGGTTAAATAAATAATCAAACACCACGATTTACACCCTGTACGACCTCTATAAATAGACTGACAAATCTGTATTAAATCCTTGATGATGTGTTTACTCATGCACAAACTAATACGATATTGTTGTTAGTCCTTGTTGTTGTTTTTCTTTTTTAGTGCATATAAAGCTTGCTAGGTGACACCCATTTGACAATGCATACCCCACCATACAGAACATAAAAGCCGAAGTCCAGACTTTGAAGTTAGGAGGCGAAAGGAAACCCGACACCATATCATGTTACCCTAATCTATCTTGACAATGGAATGTAATCTTAGGAAGATATCGTAGTCGATCGTCGAATTGATTTGTAATTAAATTATTATTTTTTTGCGTATCATTATTATTATTATTATTATTATTATTATTGTTTTAATGTATTATTAATACTAATAATACTCATAGTAATAATAATAATAATTATTATTAATAATTATTCTATTGATAATAATCATCATACTAATTATCACTATTATTAAAGGTGACGCTGAGATGGTTCTAGAGCTGGACACGAACATCGGAACACTAACCTCCACGGGGGACACCATTGTGTTCATCCTGAACACCAAGAACTACGAGCGTCTTGTGCAACGCAAGAACCCCCACACAGCGGAAAGGTTAAAGGCGGAGGTCTATCAGAAGCTAAGTGGGCGGCTAGCCACCACACCTGGAGCTCAGATTCCACTCCTAAAGAAGATGCTTGACCTCGTCAATGACATGCTCCCTGTGACTCAAGAAATCAAAAAGAGAGGACAATTAAGTAGAAAGAGAACACTGCTGTGTCTCATTGATATGTTCCTGAAGGACAAATGTCCGTTCATCCAGCCGTACGTCCCTGATGCGCTATACTACAGGAAGCTTTCCTCAGACAAAGCCAACAGGTTGATCTCCAACGCCAGACATTACAGGAAGAATTGCGTCAGAAATACGCGCGACAGGCGGGATACGAAACAGCGGCTGCCGAGAAGCATCGGTAAGCTGAAGAACAACGCCGACGCGGAACAGGAGCTGTTGGGGTACAAACCGGTATCGAACGTCTCTTCCAGAGCTATGTCGCCGTCGTCGACGTTCACACCAGCCTCGTGCAGGCCTCACACTGCAACCGGTTCTGTGACCATCACGCGCTGCGACCTCGACTACGAATTTGGGCAGGCGTCTGCACCGGAAGAGCCTCCGGATCGCGACCTCGTTGTGGGAATATTCGAGGAGATGGAGCTGTACCAGAAGGAAAAGACCGACGAACGCAGCAGGATGGTAACTTCCGGTTTAGGGAAGAGAAACACGAATAAACCTTCCGAGGAGATTCCTTCGTTGGCGATGATTCAGTATGATGAGGATTATTTCGACTGGGAGACTAGCGATTCCAATCTCTCGGGACTGGAGAGTAGGATCAAACAGTTCTGTAAAAGCGACTCCAACTCGAGGCTATCTAGAGACAGGAAAGTAGTATCACAAATGAAGAGATTTGAAATTGAGGTATGTATAAATGTTGATGTGTGCGATGGATGAATAACCTGTAAGCATGTGCTCACTTACCTTCGAAAAACACAGGCCATAATGCCTCCTTAACTACTAACATTATTTGAGGCACAATGACCTGTGTTTTGAGGATGACTTTAATGTGAACATCGTGAACACACTTGTCAAATTATCTCTAAACGATCAAACTAGTTCGACATGTGAAGGTATAATCTGTGAACAGCATAAGGAATTGAATGATAATAAAACAACGTTGCAAAAGTAACAGAACAGAACGGGACGTGCGCGCATGTGAGAAAATGCTTGGTGTATGACGTAATTATCTAATCTGGTAGGGCTCTTCGTGTAAGTTGACCATTAGAAAAGTCATACCTTAAGTAAGTATTATTGATTCTGAATTGTTTGTGAAGATTCGAAACTTCAAGAATGTATTTTATTTTCAGGGTTTAGCAATCAGTGCTGGATCAGTTACTTCATTCATGGAGGATGAATTATTTTGTTATTTTCTGTTTCCAGCACACCCAGTTGGTCCCTATACCTGGGGGCTCTGTATTCGTCCACAAGAAGCCGTGCCTATACCCCTCCCACACACCGGTCAGCCCAACACTTCACCGACACGTCCGACGTTTCATGCTGTCACGGCAGACTCAGCACGCGGGGACAAACACTATGTGTTACCAGAACGAGTCTCCTTGTCCAGGAACTCAACAGAGCTAGATATGCAGATGCCACCGGAAGTAGCAGCTGCCACCAGAAGTAGCAGAATTATCATGATGGAGATAATGACACTACGTATTTGCATCGTTCGCCTTAAATTTACTATTGAATGACGTTGCCACCGACCTGAACTGATATGTACATCATCTACTATTATTTCTCAGGATGGAGATATATCAGATCGACAGATACATGAACGATAAACCTTGATGGAGCGAAGTTGAGTGTATGCATTTCATATCTCGTGAATATGCTGGGTTTACATGAACTGACGTCCAATTTAAATAATTAATTCAGTTGCTTACCCATACTAACATACCACTTGAAGATATTTTAATAGTAGCTAACATTGCATTGCTATGCCTATTGATGTTTCTGGTGATTTATGACCATAGAACTACACAGCGGATCGTCGGCTACTGCAAATTAAGACCAATTTGCTATGTGGTCAATTTGAAAAAGACCCAGTTGGGTTCAGTTTAACGTCACAATGCAAATTTGAATGGCCTACTATTGCTTCAATACAGGCATCCCGCTGCGAACTATAAGTTACTGTGTTTATGTGTTTATTATTACAGCAAAGCATCTGGACACCTGCAGTGAAAATGTCCTGTTAGGATTGCGTCAGTATCCTTGAACAGGACGCATAACTTGTTTTCCTGTATTTGTGTTTAACGTATCAAACATACGTTATAGGGATGTGCTTCCATATACATATTACATAATTTAATGACCACTTATGTATTTATTTACTAGTATGTATTTATGTATGTATTTATTTAGGAATAGGAAATCGATTAATGTTGTGCAATGACATAAACATATAGCACCGGTGATCACGTGACTGTCGTTCATTGTTCTGTTTATTGTACTTGACCGTATGCATATATATATAGGCCTAACATGTCGACAGATTATGTTTGTCTGCACAAGTTCTTTGTATGAATGTTTTGCACAATACGAAGTCGCATTTCTTAGATGTATACCTGTCAATCACAGCATATTCACAGACCATGGGACATAATGTCAATCGTTCTTCGTCATCCCGCTATTCTGCAGTACCACGATCTAACGATATCCAGCTTAAGTGCCTGTCTCTATGACTTCATAAAGCTTTTTGAAGCCTGCTGATTGGTTGCTTGAAGTCGCTTTCAATATTATTTCACTCAAACCACGGCTGGCGCGCGTTTTACGCTAAATGTGAGCCAGGGGTAGATGAAGTGCTAACGTAATCAGTACCTCTGTGGTGCGAGGATGCCTCTGTTCGTGCTAGCGCACTAATCATGGAACAAGTGCTATGAGATGAAGCATGGTTTTAATATTACGACATTACACGCAGTGTAAAATAGTCAAAATAGCGTTTCTATTAGTATGCACACCTATCGCCACCACCACCCAACTAAAGCAATATCCAAACACATAAAAGGAAAATACATGTATATAAATAATAAATAGAAAACCGGAGCAGTAAACTAATAACAATGGCTGTCGACCCCTGGGGTGCGTTCAAGCAGCACTACCTTTCTCTACATTTCTCTACGCTACCTTTCTAAAACTAGTGGCTGGCTGAAAGATTTATGCTAGTATGTAAATAGGTTTGCGTATGCGTGAAGTCCATTTACTTCATGCTTTGGGGTTTCCTACTATTTCCTACAAAACAGTACGGACTCACAAGTCGAAGTTAAAAGTAACAAGTTACGTAGTACTACATGTGTTGACTGAACAGTTATATTGTAGCGTTTCGTAGCACTTCGTTGAGAAAAGTAGCGCATCCTGAACGCACCCCAGGCAACGTGTCGGTTTACCAATGAAGATATTATATGAGCCCTTCAAAAGATTAAATAAATAATAACCATAGCTATATATTCTATGTTGGCAATGTAACGAGCAGGATCTGCCTAGGCTGCGTATTGAGGCTAGGATAGAATCTAAAACCTTAGTAACCATCACCTATCGCTGCTACAGTAGAACAGCTCCAATCTACTTGTCAGAACACACATACAAGTACTCTTCAGCCTGGAAAAAGCGCTCGTGAACACGACAAACTATAGCAAAGCTGTCCAAAGTGTTTTTGACAAAGATCCTTAAGATCTCTACAACTGAACTATATCTTCATCATTATGAGTAGATGAATTAACCAATGACGACATCAGCCTATCTCATCTAGTTAATCAGGTACAATGTATGGTTAAAATATAAGCCCTACATACAACTTATTATTTATTAATCGTAATATGTAAACGTAGCCGTAATTCTACGGGCAATAATACTCTACGCCAGTATTTATGATGGCAATATCAGCGATAACGCACACCACGCTGCAGTCTAGTTCTATTCTTCTGAAGCCAGTTTATCTCATGCTACACCAGATACCGGTAACGTACTGGTGACACTATACAATAGAAATTGTTCAACTGATTCTCTTGTTCCAAATACGATATCAGCATTTCGTCTAGTGGCTCAAGCGAAGACAGTAGGCTGGCATGTAACGTGTTATTGAACTAGCTCCAAGCTCGTATTATTTGGAACAGTATAGCTTCAAAGTAAACCACAAAGAAAGAAATAACGTTGCCTGCATTTGGAATTTCTAAGGAAAGGTCTGAAACGATGTTGGAATCATTTCCCACTTTTCTCACTGTCCTGGTTTTCTACACGTCTGCGTGTTTAACGTCTGCCGATCATTTCAGAGGTGGAACCGTAAGCTGGAGGCATGTCTCAGGAAATACGGTAACATATAGAGTTCTATATTTGTTTGATCGGACTGGGAAATGAGTTACTAGTATTATGTAGATTACAATGCGATAAAGATTACGTGATTACGTTATGAGATTACATTAAATTTAAATTTGCGTTAAATTTCATTTGGATAAAAAGTAAAAGAAACCCGTCGAAGTATGAAAATGGTCGAGATTTTAATAATTTACCTGCTTTACCTAATCTTCTTTGAACTATATGCTGTGACATCTTCTTAACTGCATGTAATCTGTATTTAACGGACTTGACCAATGGTACACGAAAAGAACATCTTAAATGTTCGTCGAATTTACATACATGTATTACAAAGCATTGTTCAATTGTGTGTCTTTGTTTTTTTTTAAATTGAAGCTTAGAGCCGCTTTCAAGATTGTTTCACTCACATTATGCATTCTGAATGGTGTTCCAGACGGGGACTGACAAAGACCCGGAATTGCGGTCTATTCCCCAGGTACCGGCCCTAATCACCGCAACCGGACCCAATTCCATGCAATCTGATTGACTTACGTGCTAGGGTTAGTGCTAGGGTTAGGGCTAGGGTTAGTGGATTAGTGCTAGGGTTAGTGCTAGGGTTAGGGCTAGGGTTAGTGCTAGGGTTAGTGCTAGGGTTAGGAAAATACGTTATTAAAAATGTGGGTCCGAGGCAGGTGAATAGAGAGCAAGTCCTTCTGAATAAAACATTCGTCCATACCATATCTCAATTACAGGTAGAGTTTAACTTCAAGCTCGGCTGGACATACAACCGCGGACCAGGATGCACTGCGGCAAAGTTGGGTCAGCTGGTTACTAACATGAACAGCATTAGAGATAACTGGATGTGTACGACTGGATGTGGAAGTCTGACGCGCATGGCAAGTGTGAACTACATCTGTACTGCGGCCAGTAAAAGCGAAGGCTGGGAGCAAGGCGAGAACACGTTTACCTACACGTTCCCAGGGCTTGGGCCGTATACCGTCAGGTAGGGCTATTGTGTTTTTATTCAAAAATACTATATGTATACTGGCTATTTTCACCTTAAGTGCGGCTCAAAGTCACGCCTAAAGGCATACTATCACGGATAGTTGACCTAGATAATGGTCAAATTAACTTCTGGACCACACACACACATACGCACGCACATACACACGCGTACACGTATCATGTCATCATATCATCTTGTCCACGCAATTCCGTTACTAGTCCATGTCCGCCTCATTGTAGTTACACAGGTACTGCTTGGATGAAACTGGATAACAGAGTTGGAAAAGGCGACTGGAACATCCAAACAATCGTTGACCTTCACCCTAGAAGTGATACTGGAAAACCCAACGTCAGTCCCGTCACTATGAGCAAGCCGCTGTATTAGTGAGTATCGCAATGTTATAACGTAATTGACAATGGCCCCGGGTTCAAATGCTGGCCAGGGAGCAAACTGTTGTACCAGTGAGTAAACACAACGTATACTAGTAGATTGATATTTATTTTATTTGTGTTTAGAGCCGCTTTCATGATTATTTCACTTTTGTCACGACTTGTCAGTTAGGGTAGGAGGAAACCCGCAACATCGATAGCGCTGAATGTTGCAGTAAACCTGCAAGCACCGGCTAGTACAGACAGACCAAGGATGATATACATATATTTAAATTGGCTCGGAACAGACAGATGGCGCATCATATCATGATCGCATCTGAATGGTATTTTCACCATGGGCCTGAATGCATTGTCTCCGCATTCAAAATGTTATATCATTGAACTACCACCCACCCCCGTGGTTAAATGGTTAGGATATAATATTGAATATAATCTTTCATAATAAACCGTGAACACAATTATCTCAACTTGTATAGAAATTCTGCAGATATCCTCTTGAAAATAATATTTCTTTTACGGTATTCCACATTCGTGTTTTTAAATTTCTTTCAGTTTGCAATTTGGATGTAACCATACACTTCCGGTTCCCATGTTGGATGAGGATGGAGACAACATCCGGTGTCGCTGGTCCACAGGCCTAGAGTGTAAATACGTCTGTAAAGCTCTGCCGTTTGCGAAACTGGATCCAGTGAGTATTCCCGGATATCGGGTTATAACTTGGTCATGTACATTAAAATCTTGTTCTGTTACAATATTTACAAGAGGGTCACAGGGCATGTAGTAGCGCAGTGGTAGAACGTTTGGATTTTGGAGCCAAAGGCCATTGGTTCAAATCCCGTCTCTGGAGCACGGCATCAATGTTCGCGAAAGTATCATTTCTATCATGCTAAGATACGCTGTATGAACCGTGGCAATGCAGTTATTATCCTTGGTCGCAGGTCTACTGTAACATTCAGCACTGTGAGTGATGAGGATTTCCTCCTGCAGTGATATAAGTGATTACATAGAGGATATTCAAGTTGTTTTCTAGAATACCACGTTTATCTCATCGAGTGGAGTGGGAGAGTCGATATTTTCACGAGTGGCGCAGCCACGAGTGGAAATATCGACTCTCCAACTCCACTCGATGAGATAAACATGGTATGAGAGAACAAAAACACTTGAATGTTCTATTTATTACATAAGTGCAGTGAAATATACATAACTTTCATTATTTAGTCAGGTATTAGTTCATCTAAGAATGGATCAGCCTACTTCATTCCCCTTCCCTCAACCGTAACATGGTGACATGCTTTGCAGTGCCGCTGAACTGGTTCCATGTCCTGTCCTCTGTGACCCATGAGACACCTGTTATTTCCACTCCTAAAACGTGGTATTTCACTGCATTTATGTAATAATTATTATTATTATTGTTGTTGTTGTTGTTATTATTACATGTATTGTTATTATATTATTGTATTATTATTATTATTATTATTATTATTATTATTATACACATTTATGTTGTTGTTGTTGTTATTATTATTGTTATTACCTACTTCCTTTGAGAACTCTTTCGAGCGTGGATTTGGCGCGATATAAGTGTTCTCATTATTATTATCATTGTTAAACATATGGAGAGTTTATTGCAGGTTTTAACTCACCATATATTCTGAGGATGTGAAACCACCAAACTTTATCTTCCAATTTTCTTGGATTTCGTCAAGTTGATCCTGAAAAATTAACATTTAGATAATAAAATATTGCAAGTAACATAATGACAAGCAAATGCATTTTCGAAACTCCAAACTGGCTTATACAGTTATTGTCCTTGGTCTGTCAGTACCAGCCGGTGCTTGCAGGTTCACTGCAACATTCAGCGCTATGGATGTTGTGTGTTTCCTGCTGTCCTGAACTGACAAGTCGTGAGATAAGTGAAAGAATCTTGAAAGCGGGTCTCAACCCAAAATCTACTGCAACATTCCGAGCTACAGATGTTTCAGGTTCCCTCCTGCTCTAAACTGACAAGCCGTGACATAAGCTAAAGAATCTTGAATGCCTAAACTGACAAGCCATGACATAAGCTAAAGAATCTTGAATGCCTAAACTGACAAGCCATGACATAAGCTAAAGAATCTTGAATGCCTAAACTGACAAGCCATGACATAAGCTAAAGAATCTTGAATGCCTAAACT
>JAUTBQ010000577.1:0-20094 GCA_032361185.1 Lepetodrilus ovalis
ACACACACACACACACACACACACACACACACACACACACACACACACACACACACAAACACAAACACAAACACACACACACACACAGACACACATCTACACAATATTTATTGATATTGCATTAAGTGCAGCAAAATATTTAAATTGGAATGAAAAATAAAACAAAACATAATAATAATAATAATAATAATACATGTAATAATAATAATACTAATTAATACTAATTAATAATAATAATAATAATAATAATAATAATAATAATACATGTACATAGATTTGTAGAGTGTGCCATCCACCAATACACATATTGTTCTACATTGAAATCCATGGTGTGACTGAGATGAACCACTGGCATGATAATGTTGCATCAATAAAACATCATACTATAATAATAACATTTATTCCTCACAAGTTGACCATAAACCTAATGATACATGTACATTGTTTAACCCTCATTCTACTTATAGCAATCACAGACACTCCATAGAGCAGTAATGTTAACTCATCCAGTAGAGATAGGGTTAAATGGATAAATAGCTGCAGTTATTGATGATCACATCTACGGTTTACTAGTATCCATACTGGTGTGTGTGTATCTATAGGGGAAATGCTTATTATTTATAAGGAACATTCTAATTTTGCTGGGAAATGGGTTAAACATATTGAGCCAATCAGCAATGTGACCAATTATAGTTCAATCTATTTCTGTGAAGAGAGGGAACGCAGTAGATTTGATTGGTAATATTTGCGTCAATTACCACAAATATTATGCCGATTATTGTAATTAGTGTCATGTGAAGACCACTTCTACTGTGTCTACACTTGTAGTGTTTGACACTAAAGTACTAGTGTCCAAATGTGCAAGCAAGCAGCCACATGGCAAAGATATAATTGCATTTATATTTCCAAGTTCATTTGCTGAGAAATGGAATTATGTTTGGTTTGTTATGTTCACATGAGCATTCAGTGTAAATACACTTAGCTTGGCAGACTTAAATGACGTACCGAGATAATGATTGCAGTGCCATGGAAAATAATATCAGTTGATATTATATACTGTACATTAGGTAGGGTGTCATTTATTTTCAGTATAGCCATTGAAAGCCAAATACTAGTGATATTGATTTGCCATTTAAAAAATACAATCTTGAGAGAAAGAAAACTACTATTTTAGTTGAATAATAGTACATTATTTCACACAATCACAGATTTCAATGAGCACATAACACTATATTTGAGTAATAAATGCAAACTATATTCATTTGAGATACTTATCATCAATTTAATATTGACAAAATCCCTTTTATCGATCCACATTGGGAGAAATGCGATCTAGCAGTTATTTATTAAAAAAAAAATAAGATAAAGTTGTTATTTACTGATGTACTTATTCCCCAACACTTGATAGTTATCAAAAATTTCATATTTTATATGAATAATGGGAACATAGCTATAATTATCTTGCCTTTGGAACATCTGCTAGATCAAATCCACCTTAATGTGGATCTCTGAAAGATATTTTGGCAATATAAAACTGACAATAAGTATCACAAATGAATGTTCATGTACCAGTAGTTTGCATTTGTTACTCAAACATAGTGCTACTACATGCGCATTGATATCTGTGATTGTATGCCTCTAATACCTAGTGCCATGTTCTATTGGTGGTGTGGGAGGGCAGTGTCACTATGCAGTATCTAACCTGTCTCTCAGGATGGTCCACAGCTCCCCTCCTAGACACACCTCCATCAACATGTACACATACTTCTTGTCTCGGTACGTCTTGTACAGTCTGAAACAAAACACAGAACATTCAAAACCATTATTTTACCAATGACGCCAGACGTGGGGTGCTATTTTGTAACTGGATCATGTCAACAATTCTCCTCCTAGACAACTCCATCAACAAGTATGAATACTTATCTCTGTACGTCTTGTCCAGTCTTGAAACAAAACAGGGTAATATTCAAAACTATTATTTTACCAATGGCACCAGACGAGGGTGCAATTTTGTAACTGGATAATGTCAACAACTCTCCTCCTAGACACATTTCTATCAACATGTATGCATAGTTCCCCTTTCGGTAAGTCTTGTGCAGTCTTTGAAACAAAACAGGGAACATTCAAAATCTTTATTTTTTAAATGGTGCCAAATGTGGGTTACCATATGTAACTGGATCATGTTGATTCTGAGATTCAAACATAAGTTACGGTAACTGGACGTGAATCGGACACTCTACCAACATAGATAATTGGAAAACCTCAGCTGGCAGATACATGTATCATTATTTTATAGCACATGCACATACAGAAATAAACACCAACTTTATGGCCTAGTCCCAT
This sequence comes from Lepetodrilus ovalis, assembly GCA_032361185.1. Classification (NCBI taxonomy): domain Eukaryota; kingdom Metazoa; phylum Mollusca; class Gastropoda; order Lepetellida; family Lepetodrilidae; genus Lepetodrilus; species Lepetodrilus ovalis. The sequence continues at coordinate 2,344 of JAUTBQ010000577.1, forward strand.
ATGGTTAGTTTTCATATGTCATGATGGATATAGCGAAATGTGATATACGAGGATGTCAATTTTACATCAAAGCTCCCAACAAGATCAACTTGCAAAATACATCACAATTTGATGAATGGGTCCAGCTGCCTGCTGTAGTCATGTCTAACATTAAGCGGACTATGTACAGTTTTATAAGGTCAAGGCCAAAATGCAACCCATTAGCAGTTGCTGACACTATAGCAATACTTGTTGTTGACCAGCTCAGTTAAGAACTTGATAATTAGATTCTCATTTCACTGAATCAATAATGTTAATGTTGCCATCTTTTGACTTCAAAGCCAAAGTCCCCGAGGTGGAATCCACCCTGGGGGAACCAGCATCAATGTCTGCAGAATTAACCTTTCCCAAGTGGCCATGGTAGCCATGCAATTAATGCACTGTAGTATGATAGTGCAGTCACCCTGGCTTCCTCAGTAGCTGTACCAGCTTGAGCTTGCAAACTCACTGCAAAAGTACATGCTGGCTGCAGGTTTTCTCCAAGTTATGTTACGACCAAAATAATCTGGAAAACCAGCTTTATGCCACAAGTAAAAGAAAGGGCGGAAATAAGACAAATAAGACCCATGAACCAATAAAATAATTATGTGAGCCGTGAACCAACGGCAATAACATCATGTCATTTTTCAATAATAGTACATGTACTACCTTTTCAATTTATTAACAAGCTAATAAGGGAGTTATTTATTTAGATCAATGCTAAACTGTATATTTGGATATCTTTCATGTCTGGAATGTTCATCCATGGTAGGATAATTGTTCTCCTTCCCAAAAACATTAACTCCTTGTAACGGCATAGTGCTCTAAATTTTATCATTATTACATGAAATAACAAATAAAAAGTATTTAAATTTCTTCTCTTTATTTTTCAAGATATTGATTATATATTGTCATAGTTCATGCAGTTAACACGATTGTACAATATTGACTGGTGTTTTGAATTGATAAACAGATCACTTCCTTGTCTACATTATAAACATGCCAATTCCGGTTTGATATCCTTGTGAGTTGTCCTTTGATAAATATATAATTACATATTGTATCTCTATTAGTACACTGTGTAACATGACACTGAACCATGAAATCACTAATGCTACTATTAAAGGAATACCAGAAATCTTCAAGCTATATCTGCACTAAATGCAAGTTTACTCCAAGTCTGCTTCAGGGAACAATTAATACTCTTTGAACATCCAAGGTCAGAGGACAATATTCTCAGAAAACTTTATATTTATTTTCATTTAAAATATTAACTATCAGATGCTTCTCAATAAATTGTTTTGTTTTAAATTGGAGGTATTATATTCTGTATTTTTTTAAAAGTTTTATTCCAGACCTATGTCATCACAAATGGGGGAAAGATCCCCGCAGAGACATTAAATTCCATAATCACTCACACCAGACGCATGGATATTGGTCATACTGATCATAAAGAAAATTATCCGGCCCCGAGATTACAATACTTTCTGAGTACGATTTCATGCCCTAACTCATATTTAATATGGGGATTTACGAACTAAACTTTGAGTTGAGCATCAAATGGTATTCAGAAAGTTTTGTAATCTCGGCAGCCTGGCCTCAGTTCCACGGAATGATTGTAGCACTACAAGAGTGATTACTCTGTTATGTATGGGAGTTACAACGCTCGTAGCTCTACCATTGGTATTAGTGGAATGGGAGGTCAAATTTGTAGTCTAATAAATTACTACTATACTAACCCACCTGCTACGATTGATACAATAATTTCCAAATGGAATATACTAAAATATGAAGAAACGTTTAGCAATACCTTCATATGATATTTGATTCTATTAACAGCTAGGGGACAATTTCAGTACAGTATGTAAGTTTAATTATGAATAAGTAGATCAATGTTTTTATAGCAGCTCTCTTGCAATGCAAAAATCAAGTTTAAATATATAATTATTCGACTAATCTCTAAAAAAGATTAAATCATCTACCGGTTATGCTCTTACACAAAGGAAGACTGAAAATTTCAGATTTTTATTTCTAACCCGAATTTTTGGACATCAAATAAACTACAACAATGACTCCACAAGGATTTTAGATATATCATGTGGATGGTAATTGCTAGTTTATTATATCATTACTTTGCTATGCTATTTGTGCAGCAGTAAAGTACAACAGAGACCTTCAACTCTACAAGGAAAGCACGGAGGTGGGTCAACGATGCTGCCAGAATCAATACAATACAGAATAAACCCAGTCATTTAGGTACGTATATGACAGCTGCAGTCATCTCGAGGACATTCCACACAACTCCAGTCACCCTATTACAGGAAACTGGACTAAATAATAGGCTGTAATACATACATTGGTGTCTGTGATTCATAGGAGTGGACACTGTGCAGACATAAGGGATACTTTGAATTATTTTATTATTATTTTATTTTTATTTTAATTTTTTTTCCAGCTGCAATAACGTCATCATATTCAGCAATTGCATTTTTCACTATAGGATGACATGTCCATCTATAAACAGATTTCAGAAATTAATTTTAAACCATAAACATTGATTTCAGCAAGGTACAATAAAAAGCAACTGATTGCTAATGAATTTACATTAAAATTAACTCATGTAATATTGAGCTTATGCAGGTTAACAAGGAAAACTCCATATTCTAGTTTCTGCCATCCTGCTCTATTGCTTTGTTCTCAGACTGAGGACAGTACTTATCGACTAGACCAGAAAACAGTTGGCCATAATATATATTTAGATATCTGTATTCAGTGTTCAAAATTACCGCTGGTCCGCTGGCACGGCCATTTCTCTCAATGCTGAAGGTATCCTAAGGGCCAGTAGAAATTCATGTTTTTTTGTAAACATTTGTTATTTGCATCCCTATTCGGGCCAGTAGGTTTCCAGCTGTAATTTTTCGAACACTGTCTGTATTTACAATTGTCCATGTGCAAATGATACTGCTCACATTTCATAATGTGCATGTACACTGCAGTGAAAGATTCTTGAAAGTGGCTCGAAATACCATTTACAAAAAAAAAGAAGAAAAGCTTAACCTTCTATTTCTTGGAGACATCCAGAGATGCCTAAAGCACTGCTTGAGAATAACCCCCAGCAGAGAGAATGCTACCCCCAAAATACATCAAAATTGAAATTCATCGATTTGTAGACCAAAATGAATTGGATCTGCCCTAGTGCCAATCATGGCCTTCTACTATGGTCCAAACAATAATCACAATGAATTCAATTCCGATCCATCGAATACAAGTTGAGTTATTGAGTTGATGAGGGGAAACATAGAAGAGTCCAAATTTAGAACATAGATTTAGATAGTAGAAAGGGTAATTGCCATAAAATAGAAATTCTATCTTAGACCGTTGAATACTGAAGAACTATAGTATCTGCTGAGCTAGTTTGTATCAAATGCCAATGGATTTCTGTGCAAAATTACCCATTGTAAGAACCCCTAAATTATGAATATGGTTTTCTCAACTGTTCTGCACTACTGGAAGGATGCATGGTCCTCGGGCACGATTTAAAAACTCTAAAAATTATCTGTTTTTGTTTTAAATTTCCCCTCTAAGCATTAAATTCCTATTATATATTAATGAAGCAAATCTTTCATCAGATTTATGATGTTTTAGATGTTAACTAAGGTAACGTCTCGCCCAGTAAACCAATAATGTTGTTCATTTTGTGTTTAAATAAAAGGATTTACGACTTGTGTGGCACTACACATTGAAGAAGGTGGAACAGCCCCATACTTTTAACCGTTTCAGTTTCAGTGCTGGAGGCAACCAAAGATAGAATGGTAATTTTAATTTTAATATTTATTAATATTCCTAAATTGTGGTTTAGAGCCAGCCGCCTTCAAGATTCTTTCATCTACATCAGGGCTTGTCTGTTTTAGGGCAGGAGGAAACCAGCAACATCTGTAGCACAATAAGCTTGTGAGAACCAACTGTGAATTTGATTACCGAAGACCAGTGAGTGAGTGAGTGAATATGGAGTTTAACGTCGCTGCGGGAATCTTTCACCCATTTGTGACGATTCCGAAGACCAGCAGTTATAGGGTTACGTCTCTGTAAAAAGGACTGGAAACCTTCCACTGACCTGGTTATAAATGGTGTAGTAGCTTCCATCATGATCTTCTTCTCTGAGAACACGTGTTCCTGTTGCCGAGTGTCCATAATGTGCTGCTTCTTAAGGCACTTCAATGCATATGTCTTAATACTGTCGCCAGAAAGTTGAACCTGTAGAGACATGTGTCAACTTTAGGTATTTAAAACAGAACAATGTCAATCTTGTGATTCTCGCCCAAGTTATCGTGATGGAATTCCAACACTTTATCGACTTAGACAAAGGGGGTAACCTCAATTAGAGTTCACCTGTGCAAATAAATCATGGACAAAGATTGTAAGGCCTAGTTTAAACGATTTTGTGGGGAATCCGGATGCATGGAAGTTATTTAAGGTCAATGCTGGTACTGCCATGGCTTTATTATAGCAGGAAGTGACCTGTTCATGACCTGTAGTCAAAGCCTAAGATCTTGATTATGCTGCGTATGTAAACATACAATATATAGATATTTGAAGTCTACATACTATAACAGCATTAATAGCAAATGACAATTTTTTTGACATGCAAGAATATATTGACCAGTTCAACTCGGCATTTGGGGTAATTTTGAAAAAACTGATACATCGACGACTGAGGTCGATATACTGCCATGGCTTTATACTATAGCAGGAAGTGACCCTTTTCATGACCTGCAGGCCTGTGAGACTGTACTGACCAGTTCGACCCGTCCAAAGCCGCCCATTCCGAGGGTGGCCACGACATTGAGATCCTCCAGTTTAACATTACGGAACTCTGCATCCACCTTCTCCTGCATGAGAACCTGAATGGACTGGTCTGCCGCACTTGATCTGAAATAGACAACACACAGCTGGTGAAATACGTGAAATGTACGATACCCGGTACTCACCATGGCACCTGTGGATGGAACTAATAGAACTCATCACCAAAAGGACCAAACCCTTACCCTGAAACTTTGCTATGAAAAAAAATAAAATATTTATTGTTAAATTCACAAAATTGTAAGAAAATGCATTGTGATATTGACACTGATAGTGAAAAAGACGAAACACACATTGGTGTGAATAACATTAAGCGACACTGGACAATTTATATACAATATATAGAACACCACTTACTTGGAGAAAAATACATTAAATTCCACATTATGTGCAACAAGCAGTGAATTTGATTGCTTTACGCATTGTGCAAGATATGACTAACAGAAACAAAAAGATAGTTTACCATTAATTTATTTTGGTATTGAGTATACATTATTATAGTATTGTTCCAAGGATATTAAATGCTTATTCGACAATCTTTATACATTTGCATGTATTATTAACATTTCAATACATCTACCATGCATAATATGGGAAGAGAAACCAGTATCATAAAGTGTACATGCGTATCGTTTTAACATTGAGCAATAGCATTAATTTTCTAGATGCATTGAGGTAAGAAGAAAGCCAGTTACCATCGATTCTAATAGCTAGGAAAAATATCTGTCAGGAGGCATTCTACTAATAAGGAAGCTAGTTCCTAAAGCTGTCTACAGAATCGATTCTTCTAAGAAAAAAAGGCTTAGTTTAAGAAACTTGATAAGTTTGTCACTTTTTAATCAAACTAGTATAAGAATCATATCGAACGAGATCCTAATTCCCAGTAGTAGGCATAATCTTAGCCATAGTTTGTATGGAACTGACAACTGGAAGGGCTAAATCCTATGGTATTTATCTCTATAATTTAATTTTCTGAGACACTAAACTGTCTTTCAACAAGCAAGTTATCCTATCAAAATAATTAGACATTTTCAAAACATTTATCATCTGGTATGACACAGGCAACTATTATATATCACAACATCTGTTACTACCTTTGGATTGCCAAGGAAAACTACTAGGTTGGGTCGTTAATCATAATGATTTGTATGTAGATATTTTTTTTAAATGCCATAAAACTCATTTTTAAAATACAGGATTTTTTGGGGTTTAGGTCATTTATGACAATTAATATGTGTACTAGAATGTTTTAAAACACTCTGTATGATATGAAACTTATCACTTTGACAAAACACGTCCATTTGCTTGAAGGTATATATCAGAGTGGCAGCCAATTTTTGTAAATTCTTGAGAATTCCAACTTCTCGAAGTACTCGCCAAATATATAATTCCTTTCCTATTGAACTTGTTAAGTTTCATCTAGACACAATACCCAAATTAAGGAAAGTGTAGATTCATAACTAAATTTTCATTCCCATTAAGTTTAACCATTGTACAAGTTAGGGCATACAGTTCATCGCCAATGCCACAAAGAATGAATGAATGAATTATTACTTTATGTCGCAGCGGGAATATTTCGCCCATCAGCGACAAAAGCCACAAAGAACTCAGTTTCATAAAAACCGATTTGAGAGCATTTAACACAACAACAGTAAGGACCAATCAAGAATTCTTTCGATGAACTTATGGCCATTGACCTTAAATAGAATAATGAGCTCCATTAGGATCTGGCGGTCTGCGAGGTCTGAACCCATGTTGTATCTAATGGTCATGAATATAAGCTCACCCACAGGAGCTGGCTGCGCCCAGGGACAGTTTATTATTCTCTGATAGGTAATTGAAGAAATCCGCTAAATTGCCGTCTCGTGAATTACTGGAATCCACTTGCCGGCACTTCTGGCCATGCCGCCAAACTGCATTAAGTGAGATGAATAAATATTTTCAGATGAGGATCATCACTATGAGGAGGTGCTGTAGGCAGGTCTCAGAAACTCTTATCCTCATCGTTTATTTCAAGTCTGAGCTGTTGTGTAATCTCTTTTAATATCCAGGTCCCGATTTCTTGAAAGAAACCTGAACTACTGTATTTGACGTATTATATGCCCCGCTGATACACGTCTCCTTTAACTATTTTTTTTTTAATTCCCATATTTGCATATTTTTTCATATTTTTTGTATTTATATTTTATTTATTTTAAATTTTTCGTACTTTTCGTATGATTTTCCAGCAAAAATGAGTGCACTGATTCCTTCTCAAATTTTCAGTACATCATAATTGCATTTTATTTTCATATTTTTAAGAAAATAATGAAAAGATATTTTTAATTTGTTTATTTTTTCGAACTTTAATAATCGCCCCTCAAGCCCTGGGCGTATAAATACATTGAATACGGTAAGCGATTTTGCTCAGATGAGTAAACACCTATCCTAGATCATATATACACAGATTCAGGTAACTCCACCACAGTGAAGAGTAATTACTATTGGGCTGAAAGTTAGAGAATTGCTTGTGCCTTGTCTATCTAGTATCCTGCTCAAGGCCGCTGGGGATGGAAGCTTAACATGTAGGTGTGGGATCAGCTGGAGATGACAGCATAATGGCTTCATACCAGAGGATACCAGAACAGATGATAGATGCCTAAAAGCAAGAAACATGTGGCACTTTTGTCTGTACCACGCTTTCATTACTCCCGTGGGAATCTGCAATAACCTACCTAACCTTTTACATGGAAAACTGTTTGATATCAATAGACTTCAGTGATCCTGAATGTATTCAAACACTCTGAAGACAAGGACAGCCCATTTAAATGCTTGCATCTAATAAGTTTATTGTGTTGAATTGGGGTTTATATCGGCTTTCAAGATTGTTTTGCTTTTATCACGGCTTGACAGTACCTATAGGGCAGGAGGAATTCTGCAAAACAGTGTTGCAGTAACCCTGCGAGCATCGGCTAGTACTGACAGATCAATGATAACTGTATTGCCACGGTACAGACAGTGCATCCTATCATGATCGCGTCAGAAAGGTAACTTCCTTGAACATTGGAGCCAGGCTCCTGGGACGGGATTTGAATCTGGGGTCTTTTGGCTCTGAAGAAAGTTTTTCTAACATTTCTCACATAAAGCTGGTACCATTCTGCCTATCAGCTACTGTCTCTTGTGTTTATTAGTAGGAATAGTGTTAACTGTGAACAAAATTAGGTAGTATCCATGGTATGTAGATGTTGGAGCATACCAATTAATACCTACCGGTACTACCAGTTGGGACAGTAAAGGATTACATGACATTAGGTTACCACTTATTCAAAGATATTTTCTCCTGGCATGCCATCAGTTAGACAGATGTTGTGATAGATGAAAACTACATTTGTATTTTTATTTTATTAGTTTTTGTAGAACTACCTGTGTTATATTGCATAGAAAAACTAGAAACTAACTAAAAAGTATTGGACCAAAGGGTTTTTAAAAGAAAAAGAATACATGTTAAAAGATGTTATATGACAGCAAATTTACTTTCAATGTGAAATGTGGTTGTTTAATTCATATTTATCTTTTCATAAGTCACATATAATTATTAGAAAAAAATTAAAATGTATTAAACTTTACAAAAAGTGTATGAAAATGACATTGAAAACTAATGTGATCTATTGATTTTATAGATCAAAGGATAAATCATTACCAGTCATGCCAATACCACAGATAAAGTAGGGTTTATACTCCATTACCATAATCCACAATGGAATCGGAAATTCTGATATCGAAGCTGAAACCGATCCATAGTAAGTGTCCCGCTATCATAGTGTGTACCCGCGATTACGCTAGGATTTTATTGACTAGTATAAACAACACTTCCTATCTAGATGGAATACTAGCACTGAACTATTGATTACAAGGGAGACATAAACAGAGGGGTTTAGTACATTCTCTTAATGGCCCTCGTAGGAAATAATATATATCAGCTACTATTTATCCCAATGAAAATAAGACCAGTCAGTGTTCCCGTTCTCTCTAAAAGTCGTGTATTTCCTCCCATGTGGTGCCCTTGTTTTAAGATTACCTCTCATTCAACTATAGCATTTAAGCATATGCTGTACTTGATTCACAACTCTAGATGTCAGTGTTAAGTCATGGAACATGTGTATTATGAGTACTTTAATCACACAGGACCAAAAATTTAAATTAATAATTCAATTAACCCATTTTTTCAACTGAACTGCTTTTTCACCCAGAATATATTGTCATGTTAAAAAAATGACGAATATATATAATTTTTTATGCACCCGGGCTTTTGTTCGCCAGCCTGCGGTTAACACTATAGAGTATACTCCTGCTGAAGTAGGTGTGGTATTAAAACACGCTTTACAGCTTGTTTACCCATCCTCGTTCATTTTGAATCAAATATGTTTATACCAAGTGGAGAGCTATATATATAATCCCAACCTCTCTTGGGTGAAAGATGAGGTGTTCTCTTGGTAATTTCATCACCGGAGTGTCACCCTAGGGTTGATCGAGTCGTGAATCGAATACAGCTATAGTGACTGACTGCTTGGGTCATTATCAAAGTGGTTGATTTTACATTGGTGTGTGCCAAATTGGTTGATTTTACATGGGCTATAATGAAGGTGAACAGTTTGCGCATGCAAACAAGGGCACAACATGAGTACTATTCCCAATTGCATGAAATTACCTAGTAAAAAAATTAAATATTACAAGTTGGGGAATTGGATTGATGGGGGTTGGTAGTTGTGTCTTTTAGGTTTTAGGTTTGTGGAGGATGTGGCTTTTAGAGAAGAGGTGGAGAGCGGTTTTGGGTCAAGTGTCTTTATATCTGACTAATGGTCTTATATTCACAAGGGTATTGGAATGATTGCTACAACACATAGGAACACACTCACTGATCGTGGCTGGAATGAAGAAATGGCAAGGGAATCAAAACGGGATTAATAATGAGACAGAAAGGATGACTACGGTAAGGTCTAAGGTACAGTGTAAAATGAAAGCAGTTCGGCACTAGGTTCTTGAGCAACTAGAAATTGTGTTACTGGTGCGATCTCTTTTGATTGTCTGGCACTCCCTTCTGCGATGTCGGCGTCGGGCCTGTGGTAGTGAGCACCCGTTCACTGTAAAGCACATACACACACGTCTACATCACTTCACATCAAGAAACATGTGATCGGGACGAGGGACACTCCACATATAGAGGCGATAGTCAGGGTTTACTCTTCACTGACAAATCTATAAGCAAACAGCTACTAAAAACAGTGCAATGGACAGAATGTCATTTATTAACTACAGTATGTATTCAGTATGTATTCAGGAACTTGTGAGACTATGCAATATTGGCTTATTAATTTTCTAGCTCAAGGCAAACTCTTAATTAATTGTATTTAAATAACAGCATCAATTTCAAAAAAAGATTATTGACATTTTTCATTAATGAAAATCGGAATATTTTTCATAAACTAAAGTGTATTCAGTCAATACTATGGTAATCTAATAAAAGCAAACATAGTTTTATTCAAAGGTTAGCTTAAAATACTTGAAGGTCAAATTACATACTTACAAGATCAATATTTGTGATAGATTGCATGCATGATAGATTGAGCAATATGATGTATTTAGTGAGGAAAATGTATGGTATCTATCCCACAGCAAAACGATGAAGACAATAAATTAACGATGGCAAATCTATCATGTTATTTTTCAATGTCACCCAGACTAGCGTCTAATGACAACAATTCTAAAATATACATTAGATGACATTATCATTCAAAACCAATTTTGTTTTATTAAAGAATGTATCAATTTTGACCTTTGAGAAGACATGTTCTGATAATACATTCAAATTTAAAAGGTTATTGCCATTTACAAAGGAATCTCTGGTAAAATAAGTATCGTAAAGCCTGTAGAGTGTTGACGTTGTGTGCTGTATATTGGATGCACATGTGGCTTTTCATTGTTTTCTTTGGTTCCTGAGTAATCATGGTTCATTTGAGTCATGCATTGTAGAAAGTTTATACAAGGAGGAGAGTCTTCACTTCACACAATACAAGTCCAAACATGAAAGTACCATTACCATGTTGTCAAGATGAAGAACCTGATAGTTTAACCCAACCCTCAGTGAAGAATAATAGTATCTGAAGCCTACACTAAAGTAATTATCACTAATATGACATTAAAAATTAAACTTCCTAATGTATGCAAATGTTTTGTTTTTTTTGTGTGTTTTCTTTTGTAATGGGGTTTCGAGTCGCTTTCTAGAATCTTTCACTAACATCACGACTTGTTAGTTTAGGGCAGGAGGAAACCCGCAACATCCGTAGCGATGAATGCTGCAGTAAACCTGCGAGCACGGGCTGGTACTGACAGACCAAGGATGATACCTGCATTGCCACTCTACAGACAGTGCATCAATATCGTGTCAGAAATGTAACTTCTGCAAACGTTATGTGTCTAACTCGATACTTTTGGTTCTGAAGTCCAACATTCTACCACTGCGCTAAGTGTAGTACACACCTTACAAGAGTTTGGAAAATATTTCTACAGTATTCATGAATATTTTAAGCTTGTGTATGTATGTGTCTAATGGCGTCGATGGAGCCGTGTTATCGACTGACAGCGCTGCCCTGTTAACGGATTTATCCTTGGTGCTACGGTATCATCAGTAGATTGTGTAAAGTTTGGTGGATGGCAACTATTTTACATTTTTTTTTAACTTAGGAATATTTACAAAAGATCTTGAATTCATCAATGAAGTAGATTTGTTAATAAATTGGTGGTAAATCCTGATAAATTGTTGTGCCATTCATTCATAGTATCCTGTACTATGGTAAATCCCCAAAAGTGAAATAAAATTAATAATATGCACATTAATATTGCACCAATTCGATGTTCAAAAGCATGCTCATAGCACTACATTATTACAAAGGATGTGTACTCTAGTATTCCTTCTCAACTCCCTGGAGAGTATACAACCCAAGCTGCCATTCCATGTGTTATAAGGTTATCATTAACATGCCCATTTCATCCTTCTGGGGTTTGCAATCCATTGAACTTTACGTGATCTACCAATGGTACCGGGTAGTGCCATTTATATCGCAGCGTATATTGGTCGGTAACACAGGTCCGCTAACGACACGTACACCTGAAATGTTAGTAGTAAGAATGGTTATGGTAAAGGCAGCATGAGAAGGAAGTAGTTGAGATGGTCTGGGTCGGGGGTCAATGAATCACGTCATGGCAGACTACCGTTCTTGAACAAAACTCAAGCTAGTAATAGCAAGAAATTACTTGTTCTTAACTTTCTCCGAACCTATGAGCCCTGCTCGATGGATAACAGGCCGTTTTTTCTTCACTTTCTTGTGAATCCTGAGAAATTGTGAAACCATTGAGACACAGGTGAGCTTTGGTGAGAATAAATTTTTAAAAAACCAAACTTGTCTGATTTCTTGAAATCACCTTTCTTGCTTGCTTCTGACAGAAAGGGAGGTAATATTATAGTCTGATGCTTTGCTGGACATGGAGAGAAGAGGAAAAATTCCACTTGGCAATTTATGAGACAAAAATCAATGAAAGCTGTATGAGTTGGGTCAGCACCGAACAGAATGTATCAGACTCGAGGCTGTTCCTGTCATGTCAAACTGACGCCGTTCACAGACTTAAAGAAGCACTGCCAGATTTGCAGAAATTGTACATGGATTATTCGGTAAAATACATTATTTCAACTCTTGCAACAAACCAACAAGTGGAGTATGTTATATTTTTTTTTCTGCCAAATAATAATATAGCAGTTAAAGAAAGTTAATTAAAAAGCTTTTGCAAGAAAATCAATTTAATTCAAAATAACTTAAAAGGATACCTTTAAAGAAGATGGTTGATTACCATTTATATGTTGTATCACTTGTAATTTTGCTATGTACATGTAATTAGAAATACTAGCCGAGCATCTTTAACTTAGAAAACTCATTACTTGAATTAGGAATCCAGTTCCTCAGAATTCATGCCATAAATGTGATTACCAATGTTGATATTAATCCCACAAACATAAACAGTGTTGACACTTAATTACAGTTAAGTTGCACATAAAATGATATTTGATAATTATGTGATTGATTTTCTAATCCAAACAGATAATGAAAATAATACGGGCTGATAAAATTACCATAGTCCAACAAAATAATAGGTGAAAAAAATATGTAATGTTGCTAGTCGTAATTCCAAAAGCTTGTTTTTTTCAGAATTATCAATTACCCAAATACTCTGTACTCACTGGCATAATGATAACCATAGAGCCCTACCAAAACCATGTACAGTTATAGGCTCTTTGTATTATATGTGTATGTGTACAGAAGACAGTTCTTTATACAACATTAGTCTCATGCACATGTTTATGATGTCACACTTTTCATGCATGCAAAAACAACACATAAAAACATACATGTGCTGTGTAGATCAATGTAATCATAGGAAAGAGTTCGTACATATGTGGGTTGGAAGTGAGGGAAAAAAATATGTTTCAATGTCAAATTTTAACTTATTAATAATTGTAAAAAAGTTAAAACAACAACAATAATAATAATAGCAGTAGCAATATCACTACTAATAATAGAAATAACGTCAAAGCTATTTTATTTAAAACTAAAACATAAAATCGCTATAGATGATTGCCTACATGATATCTTTGAAACAAGAACGATTTCAGTCTAGATTGAAAGCATCTATTACATTAAAAGAAATATTATTTATCACTACCGAAAAGTAGGTTGGTGTTTTCCACAAACACATATCCACTATCAATTCATATAATTAATCTGTCACTATTTAATTAAAACTCAAATAGATCCTATGCTCTTTTATTTTCATCCAAATAATAAATTATATAAAAAATACCATTAATTAACATATCACATAAATCTAACATAAGGCCCCCATCCCTCTTCCTGTATGAACTCTGATAGTACATAACATTGTTATTTTCAAAAGCCTTCAATGATTATTTCCTGCCTCTGGTTACACCTCGATCTGTCAGCTTACCTTTGTGCACCTCGCGCCTCATCTCCATAGTCACGATTCTTCAGTTCCGTGAAATCTCCTATCAGCTGTGTGAATGATCTGTAATAAAAATGTTTATAGACATGGTAACAAAACGCACTGATTAAATTTGGTAAAATTGTTCTTTTAAGCCTGTCCCCTAGATTACAAAACTATTTTGAATACAAACACATGTTCACAAATCCTTATATTTGAATTGAGCCTGAAATCATACTCAAAATGTATTGTGCTATCTCAGGGCCTGGTTTACACCTGCCTTTCAGATTATTCACTCATATCGTGGCTGGTTTGGTTTAACCCTTTCCCTGCTAAAGTAGGCCTGTGTACTACTCTTGATGGCATCTCCAGTAAGGAGAGAGTTAAAGCAAGAGGAACCCTGCAACACCTGTAGCACTGAACATTGCAGTAACTCCAGTTGATGCTGACAAACCACGGATGACTGCACTGTGATAACAGAGACGGCTCATCCTATCATGATCGATTCTGAAAGGGAATTTCTATGAACACTCACAAGGTGAGTGAGTGGTTACAGAGTTTAACGTCGCTGCGGGAATCTTTCACCCATTTGCGACGAGAGTCTCCAAGGTGGGTTCGAACTTGGACCCATTGGCTCCACAGCCCCCAAATCTACCACTGTACTATCTCCCATACCTGCACAATGAATTCATATCCTGACAAGACGCGATGGCCATCAGTTGGAATGGGGTCTTGTTAATGGTAGAAAAAAACAAACTTATGTCTTGTGTAAAAGTATTTCTAACACATTTATTAATATAAGGTATGTTAATCATTTTTCATACGAGAAACTGTGAATAGATTTTTTAAATAGATTTGTACAAATCCATTCCCATAAGAACTCACCAATATTAGAATGTTATTGCAAAGATGTATGTAGTCTTTAAGTAGGATCTTATTAAAATAAATCCCAAGCACCTCTCTATGGGGCATATTTGTTTGCCTTTAGATTTAGCATCATAGTACAGTGTCCACTCGATATAGCGCTGAAGTTGGGGTCCATGACATACCTGCCTTATACGATAGTACAGGCAAATAACAAAAATAAAAATGGGATGTTATATCGAGGGGACACTGTAGAGGAAGCCAGAGACACCCATGGAGTGCATTATTTTTTGTGTTTTGTTTTTGTTTATTTATTTTTTGTCAGGCCTGCCTGAATACATCACAAATAATTAGGCTACATAATATTACAGATTTAGTCTTAAAATTTTTATTATTTTTTATATAATTGTCACATTGAATTTGAGAGTACTATTGAAGAATTAATTAGATTTCATGGTAAATGAATACATTTTGTTCAAAATATTGCAATGCAAATATTAGCAATACAATGCATTTCTTACGTGTTTTTAGTTTGCAGTTTGCAATTTGTTTTCAGCATATAAAATAGTTTTATGTAAAAAAAAAGAGAAAAACAGAAAAGAGAATGGTGTATACATACAAATGCTGCTGCTTAGTTAAATATCAATGAAGGATAATTACATTCCTTAATAAATCTAGCTTTTCTCCGATTTCTTTGTAAATTGAGAGGCTTGATTTAATCCAATTCTGGTGGGGATCTTAACAGCTTTCCCTGATCAAAAGTGACTGCACGTTCATCGAAATCTCCCAAGTCATCAGGACTGCCAGTTAGTATAACATTCTGCATCTCAGTGGGTAAAAGTCATTACTCTGCTGTAACTAAAGTCATAGATGTTGTGTTGAACCTTGAACATTTCCCCTGATACACGGACAATTTCAATCACAAAAAAAAAAAATATCATTTGTATGTCAATCATATTGATTGCTTATTAACCCTCTCCCTGCTACAGGCAACTGGAGATGCCCTAAAGAGCTGTGCTTATGCATAATCCAGCAGGGAAAGTGTTAAACCCTCTCCCTGCTGCAGGCAACCTGAGATGCCCTAAATAGTAATGTCTGTGCCTAATCCAGCAGGGAAAGGGTTAACTTAAACGAGTATATTCTGAATGGAGCCGCTAACAGAAATCTACACTTGCTTATTACTGTTCACGGCACATATCTCTTTGATTGAATTAGCGATTTTCGTCACTGCGGGATTGTCACCCATATGCAACAATCATGAACCTTGCTTTAAAACTGTTTACAGCCGTGTAGTACTCAATATAGCCCCTACTACACTTGCAGTAGTGAGTTAGGACTCTGGTGACACTATAAATGCCCTAAAGAAAAGGATCCAAAAGCATTGAAAGTTACATAAGAGATCCATGCCATAAAGCATGGTCATCAAATGAAACAATCCTGACATAATAACAGACTGGGTGCGAAATGTTCCATATAAACAAGAGATAATGAAAGCCGGGAAGGAGAACATGGCACTACTTCAGTACTAGTGCCCTGGATCTTACATCCATTTGTCGCATGTATAACTGTTTGCTCAGGAAGTATTGATTAATACTTCAAGATGTGAATACTTATGGCCACATGACCATATAATCAAAAAGTTATTACAGCTCGATTTTAGAATGGCCAATTTGGCTGGCAAGATTGGCCGGGTTTCGAAGTTATAAATCGTTCTTCATAGAGTTTCTCTGTTGGGTAAGATTACGTGTATGTACGTTGGGTTTTTGGTGGCTGTGTTTATGGAGCTGTTTATGTGAGGAAGTTGAGTTCTTAGTGCGAGGCAGGCCAAAGCAAATCAACATCCACCTGGCCTGCCATTAGCAATCAGTCAACTCCAGATTTTATCTCTGCCGAGAGCATTCAGATCATAAATGATGTTCTGAATGCAGTCTCCAAAGGATACATCACTGACATTTGTGGGCCAATATTGGATGGCTGATGAGTACATATTTGTTCATTTATTTCTTGACTTATTTAATGTTCTTCTATCAAATATAGTTTCTAGGTCTCAGTAGAACTAGTGTTGTGGGTGCTATAGCTCACCTATCACTTTCATAATTCATATAACCGTTAGTAATCTTTTATAAATTTATTCAAGCATTACAAAGGTATAAAAATCATAAACGTCATAAAGTTAAATTTTTGTAATGTATTCTTTACTCATTTTCTTTTTAAATTGTGGTTTAGACCTGCTTTCAATATCATTTCATGTATATATATATCATGAAAGGAAATCTGCAACATGTGTATATTGCTGAATGTTATAAATATATACCTTTTTATTTTAAATGACAATGTTTTCATTAGAGTGATTTATATGTGGACAAGTGAGATTCAGCTAAATTACTTATTGGCTAAAATACTTTGCATAGAGTAGCTTCATACAGAAACAAACAAAAGCAGCTTTGATATATTGATATGATTGATAAGCCTACACCATGATTAATCTGCAATACAATTTAACTATTCTTAAGTTTGGATACAGCTTAATTCTCTCTATGCTGTAGGCAACTGGAGATGTCCTATAGATCAGGGTATCCTTTCACAAAGCTCTCTTATTCTCTAAGAGACAATAACGCTCTCTTAGCCATGTATTAGCTATTGGCCAAGCAAGCGCTACCACTCTCTTAGTGGATAAGAGAGCTTTGTGAAAGGATACCCAGGGCATCCTTTCACAAAGCTCTCTTATTCACTAAGAGACCATAGCGCTCTCTTTGCAGTACTAGGGCATTAGCTATCGAAAAAGAGAGCGCTATGGTCCAATAGTGGATAAGAGAGCTTTGTGAAAGGATGCTCAGTGCCTGTGCCTAATCCAGCAGGAAGATGGTTTAGTCCATGAGCCAGACAACTTTTGACTACCAAAATTGAGGGCAAGTCGCCACTATGTTTTTCACTTATCCCAAGGTGTTGTCCACATGAAAAAATGTGATGGACATCTGAGTT
>JAUTBQ010000688.1:0-20086 GCA_032361185.1 Lepetodrilus ovalis
GCTTTTTATTTTTTCTTAACTTGGACATATGATATAATTTTATTTGGTCGTATTATGTCCGATTAGTTTATAGTTAATTTTTTTATCAAAGGTATATTTAAATGAGTCAAAAATCAAGTTTATACAGAACAATAGAAATACTTAAAATGCTAAATGATGGCAAAGTATTATTTGTTTCACGGCTTGCTATTATATTTGAAGTTAGTGAGCGAACAATCCGCCGAGATTTTCAGTTAATCAAAGAAATATTTGGTGATTTTATAACTAAGCAAGGGCAATCTTATCAAGCTTACCAATCATTTTTACTGGAAGATGTTTTAAATACAACTAATTTGATGACGCTTGCAAATATTATAAATTTACTTGGAGTTACAAATAAAAAAGCAGAAATTTCTGATAAAACAAAAGCTTTGCTAAATTCATCACAGACAGTTTATAATTTTAAATCTCGCCCTTTTGAAGATTTGGTTAATGAAAAAGTTATTAAAAAGCTAGAGCATTCAATTACTTATAATAAAGAAATTGAAATGAGTTATAAGGTTGAAAGAAATATTTCAATTCAGATATTCCTTCCTTATAAAATAATTTTTTTGCAGGAAAATTTTTATGTAGTTGTTGTAAATAAAGAAAATACACAAGTTCAATTAAGAAGAATTGCTTTAATTTTAGAAATAAATTATACAAAAAATACATTTAGTAAAAATAAAAATGTAGAAAATTTCATAAATGAAATTCAAACGCCTTGGTCAATTTTTGGTAAACAAAAACAAATAGTTAAAATTAGAGTGAAAAAGAAAATAAGAAGATTTTTTACTTTAAAAAAATATTTACCATCACAAGAGGTTGTTAATACTTTTGAAAATGGAGATATAGAAGTTCATTATCAAGTAACTGGTTTTTTTGAGATAAAAGACTTACTTATCCGCTGGCTTCCGCAAGTTGAAATTTTAGAGCCAATCTCTTATAAAAGAATGATAAAAAGAGACTTAAAACACAAGCTAACTGGGTTATAATTTGATAAATAAATATAAACAAAAAATAAACAACTAGAGGAAATTATGCAAACTGTTCAAGTTAAATTAGGAAATAATAGTTATGATATAAATATTGGAGAAAATTTATTAAATGACGCCAAATTACTTACAAAACATATAAATACAAAACAAGTTTGTATTGTAAGTGATGAAACTGTTGCAGATTTATACTTGGAAAAAGTTGTTAATTCATTACAAACAATACCAAACATTCAAACTGTTAGCGTCTTATTGCCAAAGGGAGAAACTAATAAAAACCAGCAAACACTTAACCTAATTTATGATAAATTAATTGATAATAAATTCTCAAGAGATTGTGTTTTAATTGCTTTGGGCGGTGGAATTGTTGGAGATATTACAGGATTTGCAGCAGCAAGCTATCAACGCGGAATTGATTTTATTCAAATTCCAACAACACTTTTATCACAAGTTGATTCTTCTGTTGGCGGTAAAACTGGAGTAAATCACCCAAAAGGTAAAAATATGATTGGTGCTTTTCATCAACCAAAAGCTGTAATTATTGATGTTTGTGTTTTGAAAACTCTTGATGAACGAGAAGTAAGTGCAGGAATGGCAGAGGTTATAAAATATGGACTTATTGGCGATATTGATTTCTTACAACGCTTAAATGAAATTGCTGAAAAAGTAGTAGAATTAAACCCACAAATATTAATTGAAATAATAAAAACTTCCTGTCTGCACAAAGCAAAAGTTGTTGCAAATGATGAAAAAGAAAAAGGTGAAAGAGCATTGCTTAACTTAGGGCATACTTTTGGACATGCAGTTGAAACTATTACAAATTATAAAACATTTCTTCACGGAGAAGCCGTTGCAATTGGAACAATGATGGCTGCAGAGCTTTCTAAAAATTTGGGTAAATTGTCATCTGATGATGTGGAATTAATTGAAACACTTTTCACAAAATCAAATTGCCCAACCAAATTAAATAATTCTAATAATATCTATAATAGTGAGCAAATTTATAAAGCAATGCTTTTGGATAAAAAAGTTGCTGCTGGAAAACTAAAACTTATTGTTTTTGAAAAACTAGGCAAAGCAATAATAGATAATTCAATTGATAAAACTGATATTCTTAGTGCAATAAAATCTAAAATAGGTTAGTTTTTTGTGTTGTTTGTTTAAATATTATTTCAGATTCAATATCTGCAATAAATTATGTATATTCCTTAATCAGCTTATCTAAAGTTGATAGAGCTTCCAAAGGAGTCAAGTTATTTATATTTATAGAGTTTAGAGTAGAAATTATTTGTTGTTTTTGTTTTTTTAAGTTTTGTAATTCTTCTGAGTTGTCCGCTTTTAGTTCCGAGGCATCAAATAGTGATTTTTGTCGGCTTTCGTTATAATTTTTGATATTTTGTTTTGGTTTATTATCTAAACTATTTAGTATTTTCTGAGCTTGATTTATAACTGTTTTGTTTACGCCTGCTATATTTGCGACATACAAACCATAACTTTTACTAGCAGCACCTTTTTTTACGCTGTGCATAAATATTACTGCATCATCATTTTCAACCGCATCTAAATGTAAGTTAAAAATAGCTTGATTATTGCCTGCCAAATTAGTCATTTCAAAATAATGAGTTGCAAATAAAGTCATTGCTTTACAAGTATTTGCCAAATGTTTCGCACTTGCAACTGCTATTGAAAGACCATCATAAGTGCTTGTGCCACGCCCTACTTCGTCCATTAAAACTAGTGAATATTTACTAGCAAAATTTAAAATAGTCGCAGTTTCACTCATTTCAACCATAAAAGTTGATTTACCACTGCTCAAATCATCACTTGCACCAATTCTTGTGAAAATTCTATCTATTTTTCCAATAGTTGCCATTTCTGCTGGCACAAAACAACCAATTCTAGCCATAATACAAATTAATGCAGTTTGTCGCATAAATGTAGATTTACCGCCCATATTAGGACCAGTTATTATCGCAAGCCTTTCTTTGTTATTTAAAACACTATCATTTGCAATAAAACTTTTCCCAGAATATGCTTCAACCACGGGATGGCGACCTTGTTTTATATTTATTTCTATATTATCAGTCAAAATTGGGCGAATATAATTTGCTTGGATTGATTTTTGAGCCAAATTAGCAAGCACATCTAAAGTTGCAATTGATACTGCTAGTTTCCTTAAGCTTGCTGTTTGTTGTTGTAGCTTTGTTATTAGCTCATTATATAAAAATAATTCACGGCTAATTGCCTTATCTTTTGCACTTAGAACTTTATCCTCAAATGATTTAAGCTCTTCAGTTATATATCTTTCTGCATTCTTAAGAGTTTGTCGCCTTGTATAATGTGTTGGAATATTGTTTGAATAAGCTTTGCTAATTTCAATATAATATCCATGAACTCTGTTATAACCTACTTTCAGATTATTATTTTGGGTTTCATTTTTTTGTTTTTGTTCGTATTCTAAAAGAAATTTATTTGCATTTTGTGATAAATTTCTAAGCTCATCTAGCTCACTATCAAAACCATTATTTATAACTCCTCCATCACGCAAATGAAGAGCTGGCTCTTCTAAAATAGCAGTTTGTAAATAATCAGCTAATTCTGAAAAATTATTTAAATCAGCATTTGAATTAACTAATATATCAGCTGTTAATTCTGAGAAATTTTGAGCGATTTTTGGAAGTGCTAAAAGGCTATTTCTAAGGGCGGACAAATCCTTTGGCTTTGCTACTGCAAGAGCAATTCTTGCACTAATTCTCTCAATATCAGAAATTGACTTTAATTGTTTTTGAATATCAAGTGCTTGCTGATTATTGCAAAAATCTTCAATTCCATCAAAGCGTTGATTTAAAATATCATTATCAAGTAAAGGGTGTTGGATAAATCTATAAAGCAACCTACTCCCCATTGAAGTTGAGCAATTATCCAAAATACCCAATAATGAATATTTTTTATCTCCTGAAATATTATAAATTAACTCAAGATTTCTTCTACTAACCGCATCTAAAACCACATAATCAGAGTTATTATCTTTTTGAGGTAAGTTTATTTCTGGTTTATTTAAGCGATTACTATTTTGCAAATAATCTAATAAAACCCCTAGTGAAATTACTTGCAAATCAATTAGTTCTAAACTATTTAAATTATGCAAATTATAAAAACTTTTAACTTTATTCTCACAGCTTTCATAATCAAAATGCCAATTTGGAAGCTTTGATTTATTATATTTGCTTAAAACATCACTTTCAAAAGAGTTATTTTCTGAAAATATAATTTCAGCTGGGTTTATTCTGCAAATTTCAGTTTCAAGTTCTATCAAATTATTTACTGTCAAAACCTTACAAACAGCAGAACCTATTTCAACATATGCAATTGCAAAACCACCTGATTTATTTTTATTATCTTTAGAAAAACATAATAAAATATTATCTGCTGAAGACTCCATCAAGCCTTCATCTATCAAAGTTCCAGGGGTTATAATTCTAGTTACTTTTCGCTCAACAGGACCTTTTGAAGTTGCTGGATCGCCGATTTGTTCACAAATTGCAACTGATTTGCCTTTTTGGACAATTTTATTTAAATACTGTTCCACACTATGAAAAGGAACACCTGCCATAGGAATTGGGTCGCCATTTGATTTCCCACGATAGGTTAGAGTTATTTCAAGTAATTCTGCACCTTCAATCGCATCATCAAAAAACATTTCATAAAAATCACCCATACGATAAAAAAGCAAAGTTTCAGGGAACTCTGCTTTTATCTTTAAATACTGAGAAATCATTGGTGTATGAGTTACTTTAACCTCTGATTTTTCTTTTGTGTTTTTATCTTTTATATCTTTATCTTCTGACATTTTAAATAATTATAATTAATTGAGCTATTAAAACCATAGATTTTTAAACTCAAGTTGTTGTATTGACTTACTATATTGAATTATTTAGTTAAAGCTTTTATACGAACTCTACCATGCCCTCTTTTGATAATTCCTAATTTTCTTGCAGCTCGTTTAGACAAATCTAAAATTCTACCTTTTGAAAATGGACCACGGTCATTCACTTTAACTATAATTTTTTTATTATTTCCTAAATTTGTAACTTCAATCATTGTTCCTAAAGGAAGTGTTTTGTGAGCTGCCGTTAAAGCATTCATATCAAACCTATCTCCATTTGCTGTTTTTCTACCTTGGAAACCTGGTCCATACCAAGAAGCCTCGCCTGTTTGTTTAAATCCTTTTGCACTTCTAAGCACTTTAAATCTTCTGCCACGGCTTTTATAAGTGTATTTATACTTACTATTTGAGTTTTTATTTTTTTTATTTTTTCTGCTTTTTTTACTCTTCTTACTTTTTTTAGAGCTATGTTTTTTCTTAGTTACAGTTGTTTTTGTTTTTTTAGTCGTTTTTATACCACCACTTCCAGCACTGCAGCTTAAAGTTAAAACTAAACTCATAAAAATTAAAGTTATTTTAGTTATGTTTTTTATTTCTTTCATCATATTAGAACCTTAGTTATTCAAAATTATTGTTAATAAATTATTAAAATTTAGCAAGTTTGCCAAATTAGTTATTTGCTTTAGTTTTTATATTATTGGCTAAATTAGCTACCGCCAAAGCATACATCGGGCTAGTGTTATAAGTTGTTATTACAGCAAAGTTATTAAAAGTAAGGAAATGTTTTTTCCCAGTCTCTCCATCAAGCTCTAATATTCCTACAGTTACATCATCTAAAACAAGCAAATTTGCAGGAAAGACTCCTTGTTCTTTTAGCATTGCCAAAACCGTAAATGGTTTATGATTAAAATTTCCTTGGTAATCAAGCGTTAAAGCTTCATCAACTATAAACTCATCTTTTTTCCAACCATGTTTATTTAGATAGTTTGCAACACTAAAAATTGCATCTTTAGGATTTTTCCATAAATCAATTTTGCCATCATTTTCATAATCAACCGCATAATCAGTATAACTACTTGGCATAAATTGTGTCATTCCCATCGCACCAGCGTAAGAACCAACTGGTATAAATGGATTTATATTTTCTTTTTTTGCTATTTTCAAAAAAGCTTCAAGCTGAGCAGTAAAAAATTTAGCTCGTTTAGGATAATCAAATGCAATAGTTGAAAGTGCTGTTAGAACTTTATCTTTACCCATAACCTTACCATAACGCGTTTCAACACCAATTATTGCAACAATAACACTTGGTGAAACTCCATATTTTGCATAAGCTTCATCTAATATTTGTTTATTTGCATTATAAAATTTTATACCATTTTCTAGTCTTTTTGCTCCAGAAAATATTTTTTTGTATTTAAACCAAGGTGTTGTTTTTTCTGCTGGTCTTGAAATTTTTCTAAGTATATTTTCATCTTGCTTAACTTTACTAAATATATTTATTAAATCTTGTTCAGAATATGTTGATTTCTTAGCAAATTGTTTTATAAAACTCTGCCCAACTTTATGCTCAGAATAAGGTTGGGAATATCCATAAAAAGATATTAGAGCTATTGAGTATATTATTTTTTTAGTTATTTTTTTAGTTATATTTTTAATCATATATTTAGATTTAAGTTTCATTTGATTTTTAAAAGTTATTAAAGTTTATAAATTGATTCATGCTTTTTTTCTAATTTTGAATTCCCATACAAGTTCATAATAATACCAAAACCAATCATTAAAGTCATAATTGAAGTTCCACCATAACTTATAAATGGTAAAGGAACACCAACAACTGGCAAAATCCCACTAACCATACCAACATTTATAAAGAAATAAATAAAAAATATACTCATAATTGCTAAAGAAATTAATTTGGAAAATATATCATTCATTTTTACCGCTAACTGAAAACCCCGTAGAATAACAAAAGCAAATAGTAAAAACAATACACTTACTCCAACAAAACCAAACTCTTCAGAAATAACTGCAAAAATAAAATCAGTTGTATGCTCTGGCAAAAAGTCTAATTGGCTTTGTGTTCCTTGCATAAAACCTTTGCCGTGCATTCCACCAGAACCTATGGCAATTTTAGATTGAATTATATTATAACCTGCACCAAGTGGATCTTGCTCTGGATTTAAAAAAGTCAAAACCCTGCCCTTTTGATAGTCTTTCATACCATAAAACCACATACTAGGAATTGCAATAGCCAACCCAATAACAGATAATAAAATAAGCTTCCACCTAACGCCAGCAAGAAATACAAGAACAACCCCAGAGAATGCTACCAAAATAGAAGTTCCTAAATCTGGCTGAATAAAAACCAAAAAAGTTGGAACCAAAATTATAATCAAACAAACAGCCAAATCTTTGAACTTTATTGGTAATTGTTTGTTTTGCAAGTAATAAGCTATCATCAAAGGAACAACTAACTTTGCAAGCTCTGATGGCTGAATTTTTGTAACTCCTATACTTAACCATCGTTTAGAACCATTTATTTCTGAACCAATAAAATATGTTGCCAAAAGAAGTAAAATCGTAACAATATAAGCACTTGGTATGAAAAATATTATTACCTCTTTAGGCAATAATAAAATCATTAACATTATTAAAATAGCAATTCCAAAACGAAAGATTTGCGAATTCATTGTAGCAACACCACCAGCTGAATACAAAATAACACAGCTAGCCGCCATTAACATTAAAATAGAAATAAATAGCGGAATATCAATATAAAACAAATATTTTTCTTTTGTGCTATGCATCATTAACCTCTGGGTTATTTTGCTCTTCTTGCACTTTTTTTGAATTAAAATATTTCTCCAAAATATCAACTGCTATTGGTGCTGCTGTTTTACTCCCGCCCTCTGCATTCTCTAGCATTACTGCCAAAGCTATCTGAGGGTTTTTAGCTGGTGCATAAGTTACAAATGCAGCATTATCTTTTAGTTTTTTTCTAAGGTCAGCTGCCTTTATGCGTTTACCTTTTTTAAAAGAAAATACTTGAGCAGTCCCAGTTTTACCTGCTATTTTAAAATCTAATTTAGGCTTTATTTTATTTGCAGTTCCTTTTTTACCATAAACTACATTAACCAAAGCCTTGCTTATGATTTCCCATGCTTTTGAATTATCTTGAGAAACATCAGGAAGTTTTTCAGGTTTAATATCAAAAATAACTCCTGCAAGAGGCTCTTTGTAAGCTTTTAACAAGTGTGGTTTATATCTTTTACCACGACTAGCAAGAACAGCTGTAAACTGTGCCATTTGAATTGGTGTACAAAGCATATAACCTTGTCCTATACTTGTGTTTAAAGTATCTCCAACTAGCCAGCCTTTGCTGTATTTTTTTTGCTTCCATTCTTTATTCGGTAATAAACCATCACTTTCAGAAGGTAAATCTATATCAGTTTTTTTGCCCAAACCAAACTGAGAAAGATAACTGTGTATTCGTTTTATTCCTAAGCGATAACCAATGTTGTAATAAAAAACATCACAAGACTCTACCAATGATTTTTTCACATCAACATCTCCATGCCCTCCTCGTCGCTTCCAACAAAAAAATCGTTTTGTATATTGGTAATTTGGAATTACATAACTTCCTGGGCAATCTATATCAATATCTGGTGTTATTACATAATTATGTAAGGCAGCTAAAGACATAAGAGGTTTGATAGTAGAAGCTGGTGGGTAGCGTCCGTGTAAGGCTCTGTTGAATAAATTTTTCCTTGGCGATTTTGTTAATTTCAAATAATCTTTGGAAGAAATTCCATCAACAAATAAACTTGGATCAAATGTTGGATTTGAATACATTGCCAAAATCTCACCATTATTTGGATCCATTGCAACTATCGCCCCATCAAAGTTATATTTTGCTAATTCATCTGCTACAACTTTTTGCAAACTCAAATCTAATGATATGTATAAATCATCTCCTGGTGTTGCTTTGGTCTCTTTTATTATTCTAATTACTCGCCCTCTTGAGGATATTTCTACCTGCCTAAAGCCAGCTTTACCATGCAATCTTTCCTCATAATGTTTTTCAAGCCCTGTTCTACCAATTTTTTCTGTTCCTTGGTATTCTTTCTTTTCCTCTTTGGTCATCTTTTTCAAGTCTCTATCATTTACATTATTTACATAACCAACTGTGTGAGCTGTTAGTTTTTTAAATGGATAGTTTCTTTTGTAAGATGGAACAATATCAAAACCTGGAAATAAATACAAATCAACAGATATTCTATTAATCTCTTTTTCTGTCAAATCTCCTCTAACTGTAATATTTTGATAAATATGTTTTTTTGTTCTGTTTTTCTTGTATTTCTTAAAGTCTTTTTCTTCAAATCTTATATATTTATCCAAGCTTTTTAACAAGCCATCAACATGGTTAGAGCGAATTGGATTAACTACCAAGCTATATGATAAAATATTATCAGCTAAAACATTGTTATTACTATCAAATATCCTACCTCTAACTGGAGGTATTATTTCAAGTCTAATTCGGTTATTCTTTGATTTTGTTGAATATTTATCTCCATTTACTATTTGCAAACTAAATATACGATAAAAAACAGTTAAAAATCCAGCAAAAAAAGTTCCTAATAAAATAAAAATTCTTCTGGAAATAAATTTTTCATCATTATTATCTTTTGCATTATCATAGCTTCTGTATTTAGGCTTATGATTTACCAGCTTTTTATTAGATTTATGATTTATAGTACTTTTTGACTTTTTCACGAATTAGTTTGGTTATTTATCTATTATTTCAAAATTATTTTGGTGGTTTTGCTAAAGAGAAAACTATATAAAACCCTACCCAAGCAGTTATACTTGTTAATATACTTAAAAAAGACCAATAGTGATTTGGGGTTGAATGTAATAAAATATTATATAGAAATAATACACCAACTTTTACAAATACTAACGCACCAACAAATATTGCCTGAACTGGAATTGCCATTAATTTAAACCTTGTTCTAATTGTAAACAAGATAAAAAAACAAACCACATAAATAAACCCATGAATACCAAGGTGAGTTTCTATAAATAAATCCTGCAACAGCCCAATTAACAAAACAACACAAGTATTAACTTGATATCTTTGGGAAACTGCAAAATAAAGAGTTAATAGAAAAATCCACTCTGGAAGAATTACTTGTAAAGTGTTATTTACAGGCAACTCAGCAACATAAAAAGCAATTAATGACAATATAGTTATAACTATATATTTTTTAAGTTTATTCATTTATTTTAATTATTTATAAATAAGTATTTGGTATTAAAAATAGACTATTCTATAGGGTTTTCTTTTTTTGTATCTATGAGCAAAACCTCTAAAACTTTATCAATAAGTGCAACTGGCTTTGCCTTAACCACGGTAAATAAGTTTTTGGGACTATAATCAACTTCAGTAACAATCCCAACTTTATAACCACGAGGATATCTCCCACCTAAGCCTGAAGTTACTAAAACATCTCCTTTTATAATATCTGCTTTTATAGAAACAAAATTTAACTCAAGCTCATTTAAGTATCCTGTTCCTTGGGCAATCCCTCGCACTCTATTTCGCTCAACAAACACTGGAACTCTTTGTCTTTTATCAGTAATTAAGCTTAGGATTGAGGTTTGAGAATTTACTTTTGTTATTTGCCCTAAAACACCATTTTCATCAATCGCAATTTGACCAACAAACACTTTGTGTTCACTGCCCTCTGATATTTCAATATTATGTTTATTTGCATCAATATGACTGTCAATAACTTCTGCAATTGATACTGGAATTGTTTGCTTAGTGCTTGATTCTAATAAAACTTTAAGCCTTCTATTTTCAGCTTCCAAAACTGTCAAATTAGAAAGTGTAGCTTTGAGCCAAACTATCTCTTTATCTTTTGCATCAATCTGTGCTGATAAATCATCTTGATTTTGAAAAAGGTTAGAAAAAGCATTACCTATAATACTTGGTAACTTTGTTGCTTTTTTTATAGGCGTTACAATATTTTCCCTAACTGCATTTTTGGGTTTCTGCAATAGTTCCTTGGCATCTAAAACAATTACTACCGACGAAACAGTTAGGCAAAATAAAAACAACAAGATAGATGATTTTCGGACTCTTTGCTGAGGTTTTTGCATTTATCTAATTTAGCTTCATCAGTTATTATTAACTTTGCAGTAAAAAAGGAATTGCATAACTAGAATCTATTTGCTCAATTATCTTACCCCCACCCCTTGCAACACAAGTAAGAGGATCTTCAGCAACTATAACATTAACCCCTGTTTCTTCCATTATTAACTTATCCAAATCAGTAAGAAGCGCACCACCACCTGTTAGAACAATTCCTCGCTCAGCGATATCAGAAGCTAATTCTGGAGGTGTTAATTCTAGTGCATCTTTAACAGCTTTAACAATTCCACCCAAAGGTTCCTGCAAAGCTTCTAAAACCTCATTAGAATTAACAGTGAAGCTTCTTGGCGCACCTTCATTTTGATTAAGTCCTTTTAGTTCAATTTCAACAATATCACTACTTGGATAAGCACAGCCAATTTCTTTTTTGATTTTTTCAGCAGTTGGAAGACCTATAATCACACCAAAATTTCTTCTAATATGGTCAATAATTGCTTCATCAAATTTATCTCCGCCAATTCTAACTGACTTAGAATAAACAACTCCTTTCAGTGAAATAACAGCCACCTCTGAAGTCCCTCCACCAATATCAATTACCATAGAACCATGTGGTTCTGAAATAGGTATTTGAGCGCCAATTGCAGCTGCCACTGGTTCTGAAACCAAATGAACAGGATTTGCCCCAGCTCTATGAGCAGCTTCAATAATCGCTCGTCTTTCAACTTGAGTTGCTCCAGAAGGAACACATATCAAAACTCTAGGACTTGGAGATATAGATAATCTCTTGCTATGAACTTTTTTTATAAAATGATGCAACATATATTCTGTTGCAGTCAAGTCAGCAATAACACCATCACGAAGCGGACGAATCGTTTCCAAATTCTCAGGTGTTCGCCCAAGCATTTGTTTTGCTTCTTCACCAACTGCAGCTATTGTTTTACCGCCATCAAGTTCGGTTCGCATCGCAACGATCGAAGGTGCATCTAAGACGATACCTTCGCCACTAACATATATAAGAGTATTCGCTGTTCCTAAATCTATAGCCAAATCTCTTGAAAACATTCCTCTAAACCATCTAAACATAAGTTTGTTCCTTTACTATCAATTAATTGTTTTTTTTTGTAGAATTAGACATTATACATAAAATTATAAAACTTTTATTAAACAATTATAGAATTAAAATATGAAAATAGACAATACAATACTAACTCAAGTTGAAAAACTTGCAAAAATAAACCTAAAAAACGATAAAAAACCAATAGCTATGCAGAAAATGCAAAATATCTTAGATGGCTTGGACAAAATTGATTTGGCGGAAATTGAAGGTTTAGAACCGTTATCTCACCCTTTGGAAATTAGTCAAATTCTACGAGAAGATATTGCAAATAGTAAAATTGATAGAGATTATTTACAAAAAAATGCACCAAAAACAGAAGATGGATTATTTTTAGTGCCAAAAGTTATTTAAAATATAATTAATCAAACAAACAATAAAACAGAGGATAAAGTGAGCCAAGATATAAACTACAAAACTATTGCCCAGCTAAATAAGTTACTTACTAGCAAAGAAATTTCAGTTGCAGAATTAAGTAAAGAAAAGTTAAATCATATTAAAAAGAATTCTCATAATGCAATTCTTTCTAACTGTGAAAGCTTGGCTTTACAACAATCATCAAAAGCACAAATCATTTTAGACAAAGGAGATTCCAATTTATTAACAGGAATTCCAACAATCTATAAAGATAACTTTAATATAGAAGGTCAAAAAACAACTTGTGCTTCAAAAATATTAGAAAACTACACAAGTGTTTATAACGCCCAAGTTGTAAATTCTATGCAAAATCAAGGCAGTATTTCTATTGCAAAAGCTAATATGGACGAATTTGCTATGGGGTCAACTAATGAAAACTCTGCTTTTGGTGCGGTTTTAAACCCTTTCAATTCAAAACATTGCTCTGGTGGTTCATCAGGTGGTTCAGCCGCCGCTGTTGCTTCAGGATTAAGCCCTGTTGCATTTGGAACTGATACTGGTGGTTCTGTTCGCCAACCTGCTTCTTTTTGTGGAATTGTTGGCTTAAAACCAACTTATGGAAGAGTTTCAAGGTTTGGAATTGTTGCATTTGGATCTAGTTTTGATCAAGCTGGAATTTTCACAAGAGATGCTTATGATAGTGCGGCTGTGTTATCAACTATTGCACATTATGACGATAAAGATTCTACTTCTGTGAATATTGCTAACGAAAATTATTTAGATAATATTAATAATGATTTAAAAGGTAAAAAAATAGGTTTGGTAAAAGATTTATTTGACCGAGTTCAAGATAGTGAAGCACAAAAATGTTTTGAAAACTCAATAAATGAATATAAAAAACTAGGTGTTGAGTTTGTTGATATTGAGCTTCCTAACCCTGAAATATGTGTTTCTGCATATTATATTTTATCTTCTTCAGAATGTTCTACTAATTTATCAAGATATGATGGGGTTCGTTATGGTCATAGGTCTGAAAAAACAGAAGATTTAGATGCACTTTATTTAAATTCTAGAACCGAAGGTTTTGGCGATGAGGTCAAAAATAGAATTCTATTAGGAACTTTTGCATTATCAGCTGGTTATTTTGATGCTTATTATGTTAAAGCTCAGAAAATGCGAAGATATATTTTAAATCATTTTTTAGAACTTTATAAAAATATTGATGCAATAATGCTTCCAACAAGCTTAATTACTGCCCCACAAATTGGTAAAGAATTTAATTACAATGATGATATGTGTACCATTACTGCTAATTTGGCTGGTCTTCCCGCAGCTTCTTTCCCAATTGGTTTTGCAAGTGGTCTTCCTGTTGGAATGCAAATAATTGGTAAACATTTTGATGAAAAATGTATTTTAAATACAATTCATAAATATCAACAAGTTACTAATTTCCATAATATAACTCCTTCAAACATATAATAATTATATAATTATGAATAAAAACAATAATATAAAAGAGCAAAAAATAGTTCAAGGAGAAAAATTACGCGATAAAGCAAAAATGCTTCGTTATCCTGTAAAAATTGAGCCAACAGAAACTCACCTTAAAAAACCAAAATGGATTAGAGCCAAATTCCCAGGGACAGAGGAAGTTATTGCATTAAAAAACTCACTTAAAGAAAGTAAACTAAATTCTGTTTGTGAAGAAGCTAACTGCCCAAATATTGGAGAATGTTTTACCAAAGGAGTTGCTAGCTTTATGATTATGGGAGATATTTGCACAAGGCGTTGTAGCTTTTGTGCAGTTGCTCACGGTCGCCCAAACCCATTAGACGAAAATGAGCCTGAAAATTTAGCCAAATTAATTGCCAAAATAAAACTAAAACATGCAGTAATTACTTCAGTTGATAGAGATGATTTATTAGATGGTGGAGCAGATCATTTCGCAAAATGTATAATCGAACTAAGAAAACACGCACCACAAACAACAGTTGAAATATTAACACCAGACTTTAGAGGTCGTGGTGCAAAAGCTTTACAAATTATTGCCAAAAATCCACCTGATATATTTAATCATAATTTAGAAACAACCAAAAGATTATACAAAGAAGCTAGAGCTGGTGCAGATTATGAGGTTTCACTTAATTTACTAAGTGAATTTAAACTTCTTGCCAAAGATGTTTTAACAAAATCTGGAATTATGGTTGGTTTAGGTGAAACAAATGAGGAAATTCTTGAGGTTATGCAAGATTTACGCAACCACAAAGTTGATATGCTTACAATTGGACAATATTTACAACCGTCAAAACACCACTTACGCCTAAAAAGATATGTAACTCCTGAGGATTTTAAAATATTTGAGAAAGAAGGCTACAAAATGGGCTTCACGCATATAGCATCTGGACCTATGGTACGTTCATCTTATTTTGCTGATATAAGTGCTGAAAAAGTGTTAAAGTAAATTATTTAAACAAAGTCCTTTAAAGAAAATTAGAAATATTCAATAACGAGAATGATTTTTGGTAAAAAGTAAATAATCGTGCAAATGTATTGTTTGCAAGAGATTAGAAGAGAAAAATTTTATAGTTAATTTTAAGAGGATAAAATGAAAAAAATAATATTAATATCAGCTTTTTTATTTAGTAATATTTGGGCAGAAAATAAAAGTGAGCTAAAAATAGATTTGGATAATGATGGGAAATTAGATAAGGTTTACTTTGAAGAAACTGAGTCATCTGCTTATTTGGTTTGTAAATTATCAAGTCAGAAATTTAAAAAAATAAAAAGCACCAATATTGAAGATTATAATAAGGATAATTCATTTTTAAGTAAAACAAAGAGTGGGGTTAAGCTTCATAATAATGCAATGAGGTCTGGTGTATCTTTTCAGTTTCGCTATGAAAGTAAATCTAAGAAAATTAGATTGATTGGGGCGGAATATTATGATTTTGGAAATGCAGGTGGCGATGGGAGTGGAAATGTTAGTATTAACCTCTTAACCAATAAATATATAGCAAATTGGAATCAATGGAGCTTTAAAAAAGATAAGCTAATAAAACTACCAACAATAAATAAGAAAAAAACTTATCCTAAATTTTACTTAAGTAATTTTGTTGGATTTTCTTTTGAAGAATAAGTTATAAATAATTTACTAGCTAATCTACCAATTTATACTTTTCATCAATTATAGTTTCAGGCTTTAACTGTTCTTTATTTTGAATTTTTTGTTTAATTTCTTTATCAATCCAAAAAGTTGAAAGTCCCATTGGTTCAAAAAGTGAGGCTGTTGTTTTTGGTGCGATATTTTTTGGTAATCTAATATAAGCCCAAGCACCTTCACGAGTATAAGGAACCATATAGGTTGGGATAATTGCACCACTATCATAAATAAGTTGTTGAATTTGATGGGCTAATTTTATTCTATCTTTTTTATTGGTGGACTCTCGGTATGCTATTGTCAATTTATCCATTTTGGAGTCGGCAAAATTATTTATATTATTTGTATTTGGTTTTATTGCATTATCAGAATGGAAAAACTGCCAATAAGCTGGTCGTAAACCAGTTCCCCAGCCTGACCAAGCTGCTTGATGTTTTTTCTGCATTATATTTTTATAACCAGAAGCACCTGCTAAAAGTTGTAACTGCATATCAATTCCAGCTTTTAACATTTCATTTTTCAAAAAAGCAAGCCTTGGGCTATGTGCTGATTGAGAATAATTAAGTTTGAAAGAAAGCGTTTCTCCTGATTTGACTCTAACTCCATCATTATTTTTTTCAGTCCAACCTGCTTGGTCTAATAGCTTATTAGCTTTGTCCAAATCAAATAATCTAGCTTTTATATTTGGATTTGTATATTCTCCATATCCAGTTGAGAAATTAGGTAGTTGCTGATAATCTCCTCGCATAATTGTTGCATTCATCTTTTTGATATTTAATGCATAAGCAATTGCTTTACGAACTTTTATGTCTTTAAACAAAGGATATTCCAAATTAAAATATATGCCAAAAGATGGCTGTGGTTTTTCATTATAAAACCAAAATTTACGAATCCAACCTTTATCAAATTTACTAACTTTTGAGCGTTCATGCCAATATTCAGGTGAAACTAAACCAAAACTATCCAAATCACCTTTTAAAAACATATTCCAGCCAATATTCACATTACGAACAACTTTTATTCGCACTTTATTTACATTAAACCTATTTTTAAAATACCTTAGATTTTCTCCCCACCAGTTTTTTTTATGTTCAAAGTCTATATATCTACCTTTTCTAAAATTAGATATTATGTAAGCCCCTGTATTTGGTTCTATTTTCCAGTTTGCCCACCTAACCCAATTTTTGTTTAATTTATGAAAATGTTTTGGCGTTGGTGCAATTCCTGCAGCAGACAAAACTTCTTCTGATGGCTGTGCAGTGCCAAGTGTTACTGAAATTGTCCAATCATCATATTTTGTAACATTTACAATTTCTTTACTGTAATAATCATTATACCAAGGTGCAACTATATGTTTGGAACGCATAAAATCCAAGGTAAACAAGTAGTCATCTGCTGTAATAGGCTTGCCATCCGACCATTTGGCAGATTTATTTAACTTATAAAAAACTGTTTTATTATCAGACATAACCGCCCAGTGAGTTGCTAATTCTGGAATATCATTGCCTGTTTGTGGGTGAATATTTGTTAAGCTTAATCTATTTGAATTTATAAAACCTCTAAAGCTAGAGTTTGAGCTTGGACCAACATATCTGAAAGTTGTTGGAAAATCTGCAATCATCAGCCGAAAACTTCCACCTTTTTGAGCTTTATCACTTGAAAATACTGGGTCAGAATTATTTGTTGTCCAATTTATATTATTAGGTAATTCATTAATGTTTTTAATAGTTTGCGACCAACTGTTAAAACTTAAGAAAGTAATAATAAATATTAAACTTTTCAGCTTATTTAATTTAATAAAATCAATCAATTTATTCATAAACCACAAACCTCTTAGAGTCAAAAGCTTCACGAACAGCCTCACCAATAAATGCAAATAAAACTAAAACAAAAGATAAAACACAAACAGTTGATAATACAATCCAAGGTTTATCAAGCCTTTCTATTCCTTGCTGTAATAATTCACCCCAACTAGGAGATGGAGCTGGAAGACCAAATCCTAAGTAATCAAGGGCAGTCAAAGAACCAATCCCAGCCGCCAATGTAAATGGTAAAAAGGTAACAATTACCGAAATTGTATTTGGTAAAATATGAATAAATAAAATTCTACTATGTGAAGCTCCAATTGCCCTTGCTGCCAAAACATAATCTCTTGCTTTTTCTCGAAAAACAGAAGTTCGTATCATTTCAGTCATTCCCATCCAACCAAAAATTGACATTATTCCTAAAAGTGTCCAAAAACCAGGCTGAATAACTGCCGCCATAATCATAATTATATAAAGAGTTGGAACTGAAGCCCAAACTTCTAAAAATCTTTGTCCAATAATATCTGTAAACTTACCACGGTAGCCCATAATAGAGCCTAAGATAACTCCCATAAAAAACTGAATAACTGTAAGCATTAGAGCAAATAAAAATGCAATTCTAAAGCCATAAATAAGCCTAACCAAAACATCTCGCCCAGCATTATCAGTTCCTAAAAAATGTTTTTTAGTAAAATTAGGTGCTGTTGGAGCAAACTCAGTTGTGCTTAAATCAGACTCAAGTGCATTATATGGAATTAAAGGCAACAAAACCCAATTGGAACTTTTCCGATTAGTATTTTTTAAATTATCAGCTTTAGAGTTGTTAGGTTTAGAATTATTAGATTTAGATCTGTTTAATTTATCAGTTTTGAACTTTTGTTTTAGCTCACGATAGTTAGTTTCATAAGGATAATCCAACCCAAAATCTTTGCCAGATATAACTTTGCCATAGGTTGGAAAATAATAATTACCGTCATATTTAACAATCAAAGCACGACTATTTGCTAATAATTCCGCAACCAAAGAAAGTATAAACAAAACTGCAACTATCCATAAAGAATAATAACCTCTTTTTATTGATTTAAATCGTTTGAATCTTTGTTTTGCAATACTTGACATAGTTTTTATTTTATTTTTATTTTAAATAACATAATAATTCTTTTATAATTTTAACTTTTTCAGCATTGGAGCGTATAGATATCTTGATAACATATATATAACTTTCCAAGCTAATCTTCTCTTAAAACTAAGATGTTTATCATAAACAAATGTATAATCTAACTGAGCTTTCGCTCCTCTTTTTAGTTTAAAATCTGGTGCGCCAGAACTGAAATTTAATAAACAGTTATTTTCAAATGCATAATCTGTAGCTTGATAGACCAACCTTCTGTATAAAGCATCTTTTTTGCTATAGCTCATATCATATCCAATAACTGGAACAGTCATATTATCTTCTTCTTTTGTTAAACCAACAATACCAACATACTTTTTTGTATCATTATCCCGCAAAAAAAATAGTTTTAACAATCCTTTTTTACTTAAAAGTTCTAAAAATTTAGCACTATAATGTATGTTATGTTTAGAGGGTTTATCTAAATACAAAGCATTATAAAGCTCTAAAGCCCTATTATAATCAGACGCATCTTCAAAACTGAATTTATCGGAGTTTGACAGTTTTTTATCATTTTTACTATTTCGGCATATTTGCCACTTTCGTTTATCACTGTAGATATATACTTGTTTAACGGCTATAGCTTTCCAACCATTTTTACATAATTTTTGATAAACCTTTGGATTTTGCATCTTATTTACAGAGCGGATTATTAAGGCATGTTTAGGATATGTTGATATTGCTATTTCCCTTAAAGATCCAATATTTATATTGTCCCATTTCTTTGAAAAAAAGTTTGTAGCAAAAAGATAGTTATTTAGTGTTTGTACTTTATCTATCTCTGCAAATTTCAAAAAAGATGCAAATGACTTTATAAGTAAATAGTAAAACTTTCTAATTATCTTAGAGTCTATCTTCACAAGCTCATCTTCACCATAATCAATCATAAGAGAATAAGGTGATACAACATAAGAGTTTTCACCAACTTCATTGGTTACTGTTGTTATGATTTTTTCATTACCTAAATCATAAGATATAATTTCTGTGTTAATATTTAAAATAAGAGTTTTTATATCTTCATTTTTGAAAATATCTAATAAATCTCTAGTGTAACTCATCCATCAAACTCTATATCAAATGTGCTGGCTTGGGTCAGAGATTGCTTATAGATAATACTTCTTACTATCATCTCAGACATAGACAAAAACTGTGCATAAAAAGGTAAATCTCTTAAGACATCTTTTGAGTTTTTGTAATCATTTTGAAGTTTTTTAAATTCCCCATTTAAAATAGCTTTTACCCCAAAAAGAGTATATAGCGTTGACCCAACTCTATAATTTGTCTCTATCGGTTGGTGGTCATAAACAAACTTTCCATTTTCAAACTCCAAGCCATCTGAGAGAAGATGTAAGCCACTTGTAGCTCTAGGATTGCACTCAATCACATACAAATCACTACCATCATCTATAAAATCAAAAGCAACTTG
>JAUTBQ010000799.1:0-20085 GCA_032361185.1 Lepetodrilus ovalis
TGTTGGGGAGGACTAAACATACTGCAGTCCCCAAATTCATACTTCGCACATTATTATACTGTGAACTCTTGGTTGAGTGTGGTGCTTTATAAGAGACAAATGGTTCGACAACTTTTAATGAAACTGGGTGTATATATATAATATGCCTACTCGTGGAACCCGGACGACAATCAGCAATGTGATTCAATTTATATAATCCCGTCAGTTTCCACCAAATCTAATTAATACACATCATACAATTAATAGTCTGGCAGAAAGAGAGAGAGAGAGAGAGAGAGAGAGAGAGAGAGATAGAGAGAGAGAGAGAGAGAGATAGAGATAGAGAGAGAGAGAGATATGAGAAGCTAAGCTATTGAACTACATGTATATTCTAGGATACGCTACTTATTCCGTCCTCTTCATGGCCGTACACCCAAGCACCCATCTAGAGAGATTCACCTACGCAGTCGATTATGATCTATAAATAGAACAATGATAACATCTATTTTGTTGGATATATTTTTACGGCGATTTCATCAAGAAAATTATTTCATTGGTTGGCTGTTTGGGCAGGTTTCCCCCTAGATTATCCTCGAAAACACAGCTATACCCGGCATCTAGATACGCTGGTGGGTATTCGTAATATAGAGAGCATTTAAACCATTTTATTTATTCACAGGAGATACTGCTAGCAAGATTGTGCGCAGAATTGGTCAAGCTGTCGTTCACACATTAAAGTGATAATTGACAGTACGAGAATATTGTTTTCTATTGACGACATGTTATTACACGTGTTAACGATGCCATCGCTACATAATAGTCAGTTTAGATATAATCGATAATTGACCTGATAACGATGTCAACAAAATAGGCTCCCTTTGGTCAAAACATTTGCAACTCAGAAATAGTGTAATGCCTATAATTGGAGTTACGAATTAATTGGAAGAGCTACAAACCAAGTGCGTTTGGAACAACGCCATGTTATGGCTTCTAGCTTGGATCTATGAGCCATGGTGAAAGCAATGTGCTTGTCTGCGTGCTGACATTTCCAACCTTATCGCCCGCATACTTCTTATGCTAATGTGTTTCTTCTTTGATTATGTAATATTCTAGTTATGGTCTGAAGTAAATGTCAAGGAAACAAATCAAGCAGCATGCGTAAACTTCACGTGCATTGCGGTTATCGACTACAATAGCCCTATTGATTTCTAGTATGCTATAGTATATATTTCAGGAATTGTTATTATTGTTTAATCTGAATAGGGAATTTAAGTATAATAGTTGTATACTATGAAAACAACTCCCAGTGAATAAATGAGCATATACTGTATACCCTGGCTATAGACTTCACAATGTGTAGGCCTACACCGTGACAGTGATCCACGACTACAGTATAGATTTCTAGTGCATTTATAAAATATATATTCCCAACCCACGGTACCATCGTTTTTTTCAAAGTCTGTCGAGCTAAGAGACATAGTATATTTGCCGTGTGCATGAATAATGTTGTGTTCCAGAAAATAGTAATAATATTGAGGTCATAAATAGTCAGTCTAGGTCAAACGATATATATAACCTACTCCTTTTTTTTTTGGTGGGGGGACGCTGAAAACGGTTATTTTGGCAAGCTGCATGTTTACAATAATATTGACAGGTTGTAATTAACGCTATTGATGTGGTTTGTGACACATCAGCATATAGGGTAAGTTCTTGTCTCATGTCTGGACACTGTAATAGAGCCAAGTTCCATTACAAACTACCTGTTAATTTGTTAATATCAGAATGACGTTCGATTCAGAGGAAAGGATAGCATACTAGTTAGTATTGCATGTCAACGTCCTATATTTTCGACACAAACTACTTGACAGGATCAAGAGAATCCTAGAAACCCAGACCTTATGATGGACGTTGAGTATGCATGATACTATGCTCAGTCTTTCGTGAATGCATTTATGAGAGTAGGTATATTTATTAATGTACATTTTACTTTTGTGTCAACGCCATTGATAAACGGTCACGTAAATTGGATCAGATATATACAGTATAACCGAATATTGAAAGCGGCTTTAACACAAATTAACATTTTAGTTTTATGTCAGACAAGGAGGTATTCTCGGCCCCATTTTATTCGTGGTGCATACCATTATTTTCTATTTTTTTGAAAGTAATGAAAAGGATCAATAGTTATCACCAAACACTAGTATACAAGATGCAGTACAATGTACACATGGCAACAATTGTGGTGAGTATCACGAGATCTAATTCAATTACGATAGCGATAACTAGAGGGACATTAGGAATGCCTAACCGATTGATTACTCGGCATTTAATTTGTGTTTAGTTTCTACAAATCACTATCCTGCGCAATTCAAGGAAGCGACCATAAAATCTCTTCTTCAGAACCATGACATTTGGGTGGCAATCTTTCTTCAATCCTCAACAAATACAACGATTGTCCAACCATTTCACATTTACTGTCACCAGCATGGTAGCGAGCCTTCCTCAGAACCTGGATGTCCATGTTCCTACAGCACTCTTTAGCAGGGTTTAGATTCAAACTGCCTTGTCCACCCACCTGCAAAATGGTCATCTGATACGAGATAAAATTGTTATGTTAACCATTTAAAACGTTTAAAATGGCTACTTGGCTTATATACTTTCCAGGGAATTGAGGAGTTGAAATCAAAATACAGTGATCCATTGATCAGGGAAATAATAATGTAGCACTACTTAGTACTACTTCAAGCATAAATTAGCAATGCGCTTAATACACCTTTTATTTAATTATCTTGGAAAGAACTTACTTTCCAAAATCCATTTGGTCAATAAATGCTGGTATCCTAGTGAATAAACTGGACAGTTCGTTCCATGTGCAGTACAAAATCCAATTAAAACTAAATCCATTAACATATGGTGTAGTTCTTTATTTCTATATCGTGTTAACAGCTTCCAAATCATCATCATCAACACAGATTTGCATGCCAGTAGGAAAAAAAAAATGGGGGAAAAAACCCCACCTAACTACTTCACACTCCCAGCTTTTTTTATAAACTATCCAACCGCACGTCATAATATAATAGCTGTCCATCCATTCATACACTAATGGGGCACACTGCAGACAACAGCCAAACTGTATAAATATACGGTATTCAGGCTTGCAGTAATATTGGGATCACAATGGGGTTTCGGGTGGGGGGCGGAGGGGGACAAAATACTTGGCACCCGATATCCTCTGTATCATTGTACAGCGATAACCTGGACAGACTTAACGTTGGGTTTCTGTCGGTGTGAGTTATTATTTTACACATGGCATTAGGAATCTTTCATCCATATGCAACAAATTTATTCAAAGATGGAGAAAGCTGAAGCAACTGAATATATACAAATGTCATTACCAGAAATGGATTCTATAATGTATACCTGGCTAGGGTCGTGAACTACACAATTGTCTGCATAGCACAACGTACTACAAAAGAACCAAACTTTCACTGCCACATACCATAACTCGTCTAAATTGTACAATAAAAAAAAATTAAATAAAATTAAATAAAAATAACGCAATATGTCAATTTCTAGACCAACTCGTCTTCTATAGGAAGAAAAGGTTTTCTTTATTATAGTTGTGAATGCTACCTGCAGCGAGTGCCGTAATAGTATAGATAGGACATTATGCAAATCATTGATATTGATATTGATATCTCCAGGAAATACTGACACGTGTAACTTACAATACTTTAAAACATGCACTGTTGGCATGGGAAATGCATCAATTACAATTGATAAGTACAAACAAATTCTGAGAATATGTATCCAGTGTACTCTGTCTAAATCTGCACTCATTGTGACCAAGATAATATGCTGGATTTGAGATAGTGCCGGATTACTCAGTTTATCAAGAGTGCACTATCGTTGGTCGGGACTTTGAAATTGTGCTGGTCGATACAGATTGCCAGGGTATAGAGAT
This sequence comes from Lepetodrilus ovalis, assembly GCA_032361185.1. Taxonomy (NCBI): domain Eukaryota; kingdom Metazoa; phylum Mollusca; class Gastropoda; order Lepetellida; family Lepetodrilidae; genus Lepetodrilus; species Lepetodrilus ovalis. The sequence continues at coordinate 3,944 of JAUTBQ010000799.1, forward strand.
ACACTGTATTAACATTTCAAAATTATTTCTATGCAATCTACTGTAACACAGATAGACTTTTTTTCACATCAACGTCATATATGTCTTTGATAAATATTAGTAGCACCACCATCAGAATGAACTACAAATGTTTTGGGGTTAAGAGTTGAGCGTTAGAATACATTCTGTAGATAATTGTAGCATATACAATATACTAGTAAATGATAGAAAACTAGCAAAAGTAGATAACATATGATATCACTACAGAATATTATCATGAACAAATGCTGGATTGGAATAGACAGTAGAATAGCACACTCAATGAATAAATAGGAAGATAAACCATCATGAATAAATTTCATCCAAGAATATTAGTAACGTTTAAAAAGTTCATCCATCAAATTGAACCGAGCCTGGCAAGTACTACAAGATACTAAATCGATGCTTAAGCTATGGAATTGGTCAGTTTAGCAAAATAAATTGGCATTAATAAATCCACATATAAATTTCACCAATGTAAGAATAAATAAACACCGAAATTAGGTTAGTTTTGAAAAGCACAGCCAATGATTTACATACAGTTAGCATTGTGCTGAAGTATGAGCAAACTATCAATAGACGGATGAAACGAATGATAGCAATGACGTGTGCAAAACCATGGAAAGTCATTATTTGGTCTTTTCATATTTACAATTAAATACCTTTTCATTGCACCTTTTTACACAAAAAAACCTAGTATTTGGTTTTGAGGAATAGTGAGTGAATTATTGTTTTACGTCACAGCGGGAATCCTTCACCCATACATGTTTTGAGGAACAAGATATTCCAAATTATCAAAAACAAGCATGATTTCTTCGGGAAGAAGTCGAATAGGAAAGCTTTTATCAAAGAAATCAGTTACATCGTCTCTCGTACTTGCTGGTGTTCCAAAGCTCTATGGAAATTGACTATTACTCTATCAAGTATGAAATAAATATGACAGATACTGCAGAAATATGTACACAATGTAGCAACAACCTTTTGACTTGTTCGTAAAGTACATCATTTTAATATTGGGAGTTTCTTAATTCTCCACATATATATCTAAACCGCTTTGCAGGTCAAGTACCAATGATCCTATAGGAAGGAAATGAAGTCTAGCTGTGTGTGTGTGTACACCAAAAGGCATCAGTTTGAAGAGGAAAGAATCGGGCAAGAACAAAATAAAAAAACTTTGATTTCCTGCTAATCTACCGAGGTGATGTCATATTCATCCTCTCCTTCCTCCTTCGCGCTTTCTTTCGGTTCGTCGATCGACGGACCATCGGAAACCGGTGCTGTGCTGCTTTCCTGTGAAGGTTCTTCTTTAGGAGATGCTTCCGATGGAGGTTCTTGAAAAGCTTCTGATGAAGGTTCTTCTTTGACTTTAGGAGAGGCTTCTGATGAAGGTTCTTTAGGTTCTTTAGGAGGTTCTTGAGAAGGCTCTCCCGGACTCTGTTGTTCTGTGGCTGGTGATACTTCTGCTGTATGCACTGCAGATGGTGATGGCTTGGCTGCTGATGGCTTGGCTGCTGATGGTTTGGCTGCTGATGGTTTGGCTGCTGCTGCTGCCGGTTCTTCAGGTTTGGGACTGGAACGAGCAGGGATTGGCGGAGTTGCCTCCCCTGAATCTGACGCCATCTCCTCCTCTTTGACTGGACTGTTCCTGGACGTAGTTTCTGGGGTGTTGGGCGGCGTGGCAGTGGGCTCTCCCTTGTCGCTCTTGCTGCTCTGTGAACCTGTGCAAGATAAACACTCAAATGCTTAAGACAATGGTACAAGGGAATACCAGGGGTGCGTTCAGGCTGCACTACATTTACTACACTACTTTTCCTACAAATAATAGGCAGTACAGACCCACATGAAAAGTAGTTCATGCAGTCATCAAAATAGAGTGGTCCTGGGGTTCATTTGAAAATCTGCAATGTTAAAGGTATCTGTGTGACCCCACCATTAACATTGTGCCTATGGAAAATGACCCCATGATTATTTTTGTGTATTTCGAACACTGTCATATGTATTGCCATCTTACCGAGGCCACATGACCTAGCTTGCTTTTGTATACTAGATATGCTATGTAATGAAAAGTAGTGCAGCCTGAACATGCCTCATGTACACTATTGTATCACCGTGAGTCGTGACTCTCATGCATTAACATTACGTTATGACTCTCGTAGCTAGGATTGTTCTGTGGACCTGGGCTAGCACATGTAAATTGGACCAAAACTAATAACGGAACATTAAAAACGGACTAAAAGTCATAGCAGAACATGGAAACTGGAACAATATTCAGTTTGGAATTGGACTAAAACTGATAGCAGAGCATTAAAACTGGACTGAAATATTAATTCGAAGATGGAAACTGGGCTGAAATATTACATCAGTGTATGGAAACTGGGCTGAAATTCACAGTAGTGATCAAATCCAAATAAAACATTTTGGAAATTCATTTTATTGAGAGAAAAAAAGAAAGAAAACCACTTACATTCAATGTTCATAAATCAATGTTAATGCACACGATGACAATGCATTGCATATCTGACAGAAATGCCATCACTTCATGTACATACTGAAATCCAATTTCACCCAAGAACTTTGGAAAAAATGTTTTAAAAACACTAACCATCATTCACGCTGGTTGAACTTGATGATGGCGATGGCTTCTTCCCATGTAACTCACTCTGCAGGGCGCGACACAACGACTCCAACTTGCTCACTTTAGTAAGTAGTGTGCCTTTCTCTTTGTCGTGTTTATTTTTCTGAAACAGCATGTTACTATTGACAATACCATAGATGGGCAGACAATTTATTCATTAATTGAGATTTATAGTCGCTTTCAAGATACTTTCACTTAAATCATGGCCTGTCAGTTTAGTAGGAAAACTGCAGCATCCGTAGCGCTGAATGTTGTAGTAAACCTGCTGGTATTGATGAACCAAGGATGACAACTGCATTGCCACGGTACAAACAGTACATCCAATAATAATCACGTCAGGAAGGGTAACTTTCGCGAATAGTGATGCCGGACTCATGGAATGGGATTTGAACTCGGGGGCATTCTACCATTGCGCTCTACCCACCTCTTCCGCCATTCCTAGAAGTATTCTATTGCTTCCCTCCCACTTGGCTTTCCAATGTGCGCCTTCCTTCTCCAGCTTCTTAATTCGCTTTCCCATCTGAAAAACAACAACTTGGAATGAATAATAATACAATACCCATCCACAGCTTTAGTAAGTTATACATAGAAACAACATTTTTATCTTTCCTCAAAACATTAATTAAAAAAAAAAACCTGGATATTCCACTCAAATACTAAACAATAGCTGGATGGAGATAATCGACACACACCTTGTCCATTTCTGTCTTGAACTTCCCAAACATTTCGTTGCTTCTGTTGATTGTAGTCTGGAATTCTTCATAGCGTTCTTTGTACATGGTTAACTGAAAACATACACAACTACAACTGTAATACTGTCACCGTATTCACATAAAAAACGGACATGCAAATTCTTTCAAGAGGGAATGTGGACCGAGTTGGTAAGAAATTTAATATTGTACAACTAATTAATATATGCATACATCCACTTTTTTGACACATGGTTGGTTATTGGTGACAGATTTCTGCAGTGATGACAGGTAAGAAATCAATCTCACATTGCAAGCCATGGAAGCACTATATACCAAAATCTGATGAGTGGCGAGCTCTCCAATTCAACAGTTGCTGTTGTAATCTTCCAACTTGCCTTGATATTAGAATAATAACTACAGTGTACGCTTGATATAACCACTGTTAATGTTACCTGAGTTTCAAGTACTTGAGACTTTTTCTGTGCTTCTGCTGCCTGTAGTAACAACTGAAAAGAAATACACAAACTTCTGTATTCTAAACATTCAAATCAATGTTAATACAGTGACCCCTCGTTAAAATTCTGAAGTTGGGGTCCATGACATACCCCCTGCGTTATAGTACCCACCTTATACAATATTACAGGGAAATAACGAAAATAAAAATGGGATCCACTTCTGAAACCGCTTTATATCCAAATCCGCGGTTCGTCGGACCGTGTTATATCGAGGGGACACTGTACATAAAAAAGATGCAGCTGGAGGGGAAAAGGTAAATAGGGTAAGGTCCACTTTTATATGGTCTCGGTTGAAATTAACAAGTGCACAAGTCTGGTGACATGCTGGCTTTCAGTCAGCAAAACAAACAAAAAACTTACAAATTCCCTTTCTTTGCCACCTCTCTCTTCTAGTTCCTTTAACATGGCGTTTGCCTGGGCCAGTTTGGCTTCTCCAAGCTGTTTCTCCAGTTCTCGGTGTTGGACGATCTTTTCGACTTGCTGGGGGAAAAAACAACATATCAATGTAACTATACACAGAGAACTGACATCTTGGCTTGCAACATGGAACTTAAATTTGGAAGTTGGGCGAGTGGGATAATTGTGGTTTAGAGCCACATCCATTGAAGATTCTTTCGTTGTATCATTACAAAATTGTGGTGAAATTGCGCATTACCATTTGGGACCAAATTTCAGGAAAGAACAAAGATATTAAATTAAAGAGAAAAAATATTCTACCTGTTCTCTGAGTTCATACTGGTCAGCAAATTTCTTAAGTTTTCCGGCCAGTTCTGTGTTGTCTTCTCTCAGCTTTACGTTCCGTTCGTGATTGTCTGTCATCTGGTTCTGAATCTCTCCAATAGTTTGCTGAAACAACAAAACATGGACGTTCATCAATGCTGTCATGAAAACTTGCATTTCCATATCTATTCAACCTCTACATAAAAATAATAAAGAGAGGCACATTTTATTCATGGACAGTACCTGGAATTTGTTTGATATTTCTCTCCTTTTCTCATCCTCTTCACGGGCTCGAGCTAAGCTTTCCTCCTGAAAAGATCATTGTAAGTGCCATGTTAAAAAAATAGTTTGCCAGGAGTGCTATTTAATTTGCCCCTTCACGCCAGCAACATGTTAGTCTAGGGCCCTGTATCTATTTGCTTATAGCATGGATAGAGTTGATGGATCTGGCTAATGCACAAGGCTTAATTGTAGGTTTCTTTTAAATATCTCTACACATAGTAGATAGAGATACCTACCTCTAACACACACCAGCTCAGAAAAATAATTGAATATTTGTTAAAATGACATTTCTACTAGTCTTTCATTGGATACCTTTAACCTTGTGAAAAGTGAGTTACTGTTTTACATCACAATGGGAATTGTTCACCTACAATACGCGACTGATTTGTGCATATCACAGGGCATATCACAGGGCCGCACACTAATATTTTGACCTACTTGCCCGCAGGGCTAGTCAGGGCAAGTTGCAGGCACCAAAGGTGCTATATACAGTGTCCCTTCGATATAACGCTGAATTTGGGGTCCATGACATACATGCCTTATAGTACCCGCCTTATACGATAGTACAGGTAAATCACAAAAATAAAAATGGGATCCACGTCTGACCCCGCCTTATATCTCAATCCGCTGTGTATCGAACCGTGTTATATCGAGAGTGCACTGTACATGTAACAATAGATATTACTACTGGTACTATATTGGTGTCTTCCCACATCATCTAAAATTTGCCAGTGAAATGAGATGAAGTGAGTGGGAAGCACTATATTACAAGCATTACCCACTCACAGTGGTATACACCTACCTGCCACAGTTGACTTCCCCACACGCCAGGCATATCCAAGGACTCTTCCCTGTCTGACAAACTGAAAAACAAATAGCACTTCACAGATGACAAAATCTACTTAAATTTTATGTAAAAACATGGTAAAAGGTCATATTGAAACAAGGTTGTTGATTGGTTAATTTGGGGTTTAAAGTCACAATGGGCCTCTTCTCAAAATATTTTTACGATAATCTTAGGCTACACATTCTTGTGCAACATTTTCATAGCCCTGCTAGACACGAATCGAAGATTGTCATATGATTGTAACAGGGCTCCAGATAAGACGAGTATTTGAGTAAAATACTCAACGACAGAATACTCAATTATAAATAATTGCAGTGAGTACAAAAAAATAAAATCAAATATAGAATACTCAATTGTATTAACAGATTACCGGTAAAGTAATTGGGGTAAATTCTAAATTATATCATTAATTTTAAATCAAAGAAGTGGAACATCGTTCTGTCCAATCAAAAATGTTGTGACCATACCAGACTTGCTCACCCGACTCTTTGAATAGAGCACAGACATTTATCACCCATTATCGCAGGTATTAATCAATATAAATTAATCAAGGCTAAAACCATGGTCACATAATATTAAAAGATGGCACCAGGATGCCATGTGTTCTGTGAATTAATTGTTGTTTAGGAAGCGGCTGTAATCTTAACTGAAAACCTGCAACACTATATATAAAAATACCCAATTGAATTAGATTTTGAGGGGTAATTACTCAATCGTGCAAAAAGTTATCTGGAGCACTGTCGTAAGAACTTTTCGAGAATAGGCCCCCCAGGGATCTACATTAACTTTTTGAGGCACTTAAGAGGTTAAAAGGCACTTTTATTATTTATTTTTTTAAATACTTGATGGCCTATATAGACAGTGATAGATATATGAATCAGGGCTGATTTGGACCTGGCAGATTTGGACCTCAAAAAGGCTGATTCCAGGCTGATTCGGACCTACGAGTATACATTCATAATTGATTGAGCTGATTAATTCTATGCTGTTGTTTTTAGTTGTTACTTGTATGTCCATTTGAAATGGTTTGTGATGTCTTCTTGACCAGTAATGACCAAGAAGACCCAGGGGAAGTTTGTGGGAGCATTATGCTGCCAAGGACATGCTCAAGACTTGCGCAAAGCTTGTTGGACCTTGAATTTGTGAATGTGTTGAGGGAATGTACGCAAGATTGTTGCTAGTGTGAAGTTCACTGATACATACATACTGATATATAACCCTCCATCCAGACATTATAATTGTGACTGTGTTGTGTGATTGTTTACCAGTATACGAATGTATTGATTGGATGTGCTGTAAGATTGTTCATCCTGTGATGATTCCTGAGATTGTCGAGTGTTGTTGGTGTGAAAAGTGTGCATGTCATGTGAATGTGTTGAATTTGTTATTCTTTTGTGACATTATTATTATTAGTAAAATGTAGTGAATGTGTTGAATGTGTTGATATATTATTTTATTGCAAATTTTTTTTTCTTTATCGTGAGATCATGTGAAACGAAACTAGGTGACTGTAAAAAAAATCGTTGAAAATAATATTGAATAGATAGGTATTTATTTCAGTGTTATATTCTAGAATAGTCCGAATCAGCTTAGGAAAAAATGCTAGAAACAGGTCCAAATCAGCCTAGGAAAGAGTGCCGAGTCAGCCTAGTAAACAGATCCGAATCGGACAAGGTCTGAATCAGCCCGTTACTAGATATATTTCCTTATCCTAGCCTAGTTGGGTATAATGTAGGAGTGTTGCGGAATATCCATACCCCATCATAAATTAATATGCTCATCATTTGATAAACACTTTTTCTTTTAAAATTTGCTATGAATAAATTGATGACCTAATTTATGTGTGCACTTACTAAATATACAATACTATTAATTTACTATCATGTTTATACTAACTTACTAAGCAAAAACTTAGGCTTATATAAATAAGGGACATATTTTCCTAAACGATTATGTGATTCTGCCCGTGACAAAGAATCTGGGTGAGACAGTGTATGAATACACCGCATAGACAGATGACAGCCCTACTTGACAGACGGATGTCGCAGAATGTCAACAAGGAAATGTTGCTGTGCCCATCGTCGTACAGCTGCGATTATTTGACAGAAATGCACAACACAAACATAGCCGTATAATGCAAATAAATAATCACAGTGCTGATATTTATTATAAAATGCTGACTTACTTCATTTTACTTTACAACTGAAAATATTTAGTACACAAAGCACATGGCCCCTGCACCACCGACCTTGTCGCGTTGACATAAGAAACTTTAATAAGTTGGTCACACGTCAGATATGGTTATATTATATTTAGGAATTCATACTTTTAATGTATATCTAATACTTACGTGGAAATAAAGAAAATACGTACCCGAACATGAAAATTCTGAAGGATTATTTTCACATTTCACAGAGGGCGCTGTGGTTATTCTTGCGCTTTCTTCCAAATGTGGACACTCCATCTACAAACAAGGAGAAATACTCAGACTGGAGTCGATCAAAAAGTCGTGGCAGATCATTCGTTAATTTTATGAGTTAGGTATTCTTTCGGGAGTTGAGGGAATGGATAGGAACGCGCAAAAATAAAATTCTACATCGACTCCGCTGTCGGCACCATATTTTTGTCGCCCATGAATACATAAAATTCAAGCTCGCAAAGGTCAACAGAAAAAAGCGCAATATATACAGTCGAATTTGGTTAATTCCATACAAATACTCAGTTTTCATTACAAAATATTTGCACGTGTAAAGCTATCGGTGTGTTTTGTCACTTTGACATTGTCGTAGAGAAACAAATACGCCAGATTATTATAGAACTATTTCGTATCGTGGATGCACACAGCCGAATGTAAACTGTTGGGGGGTTCGTGAGTGATCATGTGACACAAATCCATTTGCAAATTTGCTCTTTCTTCTGCGATTGTTCGCCACTACTCAGCCGAAAAAGATCGCTCAACGACCAATTAGACGCGTTATTATCTTTTCGAGCGTTAACAGTAATTAAGTTATGAAGTATGGGATCAGCGTTTAATCACAACACAATAAGATTTCGATAAAACATTACCTACGTAAACAGCTGTTTTGACATTGTTACTATTTTTAGACTAGACACATGATCGCACAGGAGAGCCATGTGGAATTTCCATCGGTTGACTTTCTGTTCAGACATGGGGATGATTATTTAACATTGCAAACATAAGAAATAGTTTAGTATGTCCATCGGAAGTGATTTTGTTGGGGATATTGTTTTGTATTTTACAGATATTTTTTTCTCTCCAATGCTAGTATGACTTTTGCGAAAATTAAATGCAGATTATGCAATATTTTTATTGTGTCAAGTATCACCTTGCATGCACTGCTCATGTTGATCAACCGATTAAGCCAACTTGTCTCAGGTATCGTTTCTCGAAACTCTCATGTCCACTATGATACCATATAGCACTCTCATAATGTATAACATGTACATGTATAAGAGATCACAATGAGAATATTTTGGTCTTGTATACATATAGATCCAATGGTTTTGAGAAACGATACCCAGAAAGTGCAGGAATGTTCTATCTATATGCCATCGCTAAAACATTCTTGCACCTGTGCACTGTGGGGCTCGAGCAGATACGCATAATAATATGCACAATAATATGCACATTTATGCTGTAACAAAGTCATCATTGGAAATGCTGACAGATCAGTAGGCGTGCCCTCTTTTCCTTTTCAACTCACTGTGGAGTGGAACCTAGGGGGGGAATATGATTATATCATAATAGTCACTGAAATTATGAGCCCTCTCTGAAATACACTTTGAGCACCTCCTAAACTGAAAGTCTGGATCCGCCCGTTTCCATCTTATCCTACGGGTACCCATTCCCTGCTGGGTGAACATGTGTTTTCAAACTTAGCCACTTGTCTAAGGTGATATTACAAGTTGTTCAGGCTGTGGCAGGAACGGATCATAGATACGTTGTATGGTGTGGTAGCACAGTGGTAGAATGTTTACTTTAGAGTCAAAGGTAGCAAATTAAAATTCTGCCCGAGGTGACCTCAGAATCAATGTCACAAAGTTAAATTTATGACGCGATATTGATAGGATGTGTTTGTAGAGTGGCAATACAGGAATCATCCTTGGTCTGTTGGTACCAGCCGGTGCTTGCAGGATTACTACAACATTCAGTGCTACAAGTGTTGCAGGTTGCCTCCTGCCCTAAACTGACAGGTCGCGATACTAGTGAAAGACTATAGAAAATTATTAAGCCCAAATACAAAAAAATAAATACTAGATACTGTACTCCCAGATCACTCGTCCAGGAATTAGCCGAGCCTGAGTGGTCTGTGTGTAATGAGAGTACCATCTCGTAATTCTATTCACTGTGTACCCGTAAATGATAATGATAAGGAAAACAATCACTTATGAATGTACATACCAAGTGAGTGTTCTGTGTAAATTTGGAAAATAAATCTTTGCTTTTAATGTTGTTTATCTGTTCTTAAATACTTTCCCATGTTAGCACAATATGAACACAAATCTGAGAATATCACACATTTAATCACAAATCCATACTTCACAGTTCACAATTGCACATGATATCATTTTACAATCTGACAATCAATTTGCTCTTCCTCACAATATAACAAAACATCAGCAATTTTCATCTCTCAGAACAAGCATGCACAGGCTGGAAGTCTTCATGCTATACTGGGCTGCGTTCAGCTGATACTACATATCAATACGTCTACTATGTATTACTACATCACATTCAGTCGGCATCTTTAGTGATATGTATGAATACCTTTCAATACGGGGTTGGTCCGTATATTGTTCTGTATGAAAACGTAAAGCACGACGCAAAAATGGACTGGATGCATGCACAAACTGATTTCCTGCTGTTTACATACTAATTCATTCAGCAAACTGCTACATGTAGAGAAAATTAGTGTAGAGTATGTTATGTATTGTCGGCTGAACGCAGCCCAGGTGTTGCACAGTCAAATTGATGAAAATGATACCAGACTGGTCCCAATGTCCTTCAGCCAATTTCTTGAAGTTATCTTCACATGCTCAAACAATAAAATACCAGACATTCTAAGTGTTTTACTACCCACTACTGGATGGTTTAATATTAACCTCAATTGGGCATCTCCTGAGATGGTTAATGCACAGCATAGTATCTGACTCATGTCAACTACATTGAATAAGCTTAAGCCGATTATGTACAAACAGCAATCAGAGTTTGACTGGCTTCATGGTGCACCAGGGACCTAGAGTTAAGGATTTCATTTCTAAAATGGTCTCTCACACGTTGGCCATATTCCTTTCATCTGTGCTGAGTGTTCTTGCACTGATATGTCGCCCAGTACACTGTAATGAGTGAATTGAACGACTCGCACACTGTCTGGAGCAAGCAAAGTGTTTCTTTAGATGTGCGACATAATACTGTGTGGTCTGTACCACCTCGCTAGCGAGTACGGCCGAAGACAGTGTGCGAGGCGTTCCAATGATAAAGGTGTCTGTCCGGGGTACGCTAGACAGTTTACTGTGATGAAAGGAACGTCCTGTTGTAGTATATACTAGTAGTCCTTGAACAAGAGGGCTATCATACTTGTAGTATATCATATCTTGAACAAGAGGAACATAATTATCCAAGGCCTATTATATTACAAAGAACAAAACATAAATACAACTTATACAATACAAAAGTCTAATTAAAATGAGATCTTTGAAAGCATATCGGGAAAATCTGGAAATACATGTCAGGGCTCTAGACTAACATGCCAGACGTTATGAAGACAAGTTTAATTTCTTTTTTTAAACTTGAGGTGCCTTAGGTGCCTTACAACTTGTCCTGACTAGGCATGTGGGCAAGTAACTCAAAATGTTAGTCTGGAGCTCTACGTGTACTGTTTCACCTGCTCGTACCAAGTCTTACTCTCAATTTACTACAAAATTGTGGGGCAGGAACAGACAATAAATATTTTGCTTAGTTCACATTATAATAAATCCATTTCAACACTGACATGCAGAACACAACTTATGTCAAACTCAACATTTGTTTTCCTAACTAATTTCGAAGATCATATTTGGATTAGATTTGACAAATATACACGACAGTAAAAGGGACACAACTCCGTACAGCAAACTACTTGGTATGAGTCAAGGAATGTGTAGATGCTCATGACTGTTTTATGATATTAATCGATTTCTTGATGCATTTCATCATTGTTAATGTTATCAAATGTTACTCCCATGTATGAATTGCAATATTGTGGTCCGTATTTGATCGAGACCCGAGAGCCGAGTCTGGATGCATGAAAAGCAAATCTGATTCGTCAGTAACGCTCGTCTTGCGTTCCGTAAAACCAGTTTTGGTGCCCATGGACATACGCAGTAGCCCAAACCTCCTGTTGAATAGTCCCAATCAAATACGGCCATAAGCGTTGTCAGGGTCAATGCAGTTGCTGTAGAAAACGAGGTACAATGAAATAAAAAGTAAAAAACAGTAAAATTTCCAAGATGAATTATCAGCGACTCTAAAACATGAATAGAATCAGTGAAATATTAGAATCCCTTGACAATAATGTATGCTTGAAATTTTCTAAAAGAATACCTCTATCAAATAATGTGTTTGGCACTTGACAATATGAACATGCATAAAAAAAAAAAAAAAATAAGGGCCAGTAATCTTTTTGGATATACATGTATTAATTTAGCTTTATATAATTTTAACAACGAAGAATTTCCAAATATCTACAGGCTTCAGGTATTCAAGAACTTGCAAACACACTGGAAGGAGAATTGTACCACATATCTTAAACTTAGTTATGAAATTTGTTAGAATTCTTCCTCACAAAGTATGTGTTGGCGCTTAATTTATTTTGTTGAGTATATGTATATATGAACATTTCACTTGTGTAGATCAATACCATTGCCTCTAAACTAGACCTCATGGACAGCCATCAGTCTACAAAGCTGGGGTTTCTGAAGCTCACTTGACACTTACATGCCTCTTATAGTACAATATGTTAGTTTATCCTATGAGGAATCTGAGCATTTCATCTATAGAATCAACCTTTGGAAAGTCATAAATATAGTTTGCCATCAGAATTGACCATTCCAAGACATTAAGAATCAATATCAGCCAGAGTCCAAGGTGGATATTCATTGGGCTTCTCTCCAATTGGAGTATGAATGAGGTCGCCGACATCCCGATGGGGCTCACAGTTCCGGCAGTCAGTGTAGGTTGTATCTGTATGCGGCAGCCAGGCCCACGGACACAACGCCTGCCATCACACTTCCAAATATCAGCGGCACCTTCCACCACTGAAACAAACCCAAATATTGTCCAATTAGAAATTAATGCAGATTATACACGAGCACAGCTCTTTAGGGCATCTCCAGTTGCCTCCAGCAGGGAGAGGGGGTTAATGTAATAGGAACCTATTAGAAATCAAAATCATCTATAAAAGAAAATGGATTTCACAATTCTATATTAGGATTGTTTTATTTTTTTAAATTACCAATATGGTTCTTTGCCTTCTTACTATCAGAATAATCACAACAAGCAGGTTTTCATACAAGAGATTCATACAACCATTACTATGGTTGTTGGACTATCTACACAAATAGTGTCAATGATATGGAATCAAATTAGTGTCAATAACTGCAATTTGCTCTCGCTAGCGATGTGGTGCAGACAGAACAAGGGATAGAACAGTGACGTCACACATCTACAAGTTCACTTTGGCACCATTTTGCTTGTGCAAGAAGTGTGAAAAACCATTCCTTACATGTTGGAACATGGCTTGAATATAGACAGGACAGGCAGAAACAGTTGAAAGCAATGTCCCCATAGTTATCTGTGATAGTTCCCGGTACTCACTGATGCTGGTTTAGGTTTCTTGGACGAGTCTGGACTAGCTCCCATCATCCTCTGGTACATCTGTCTCTCCGAGTCTGTGTCCGACTTTAACTTCTTCATAACCTTAGACAACTCTGCATGGAGGATCTGTCAAATACAACATTAATGTCAGATCATTACCAAACAAAATGCATCCTAAAAGCAGTGCTGCAATTTTGGAAATGTTAGCAATGTATTCTATTAAACTAATTTTCTCAAGAGTATTTCAGGAATATTGTGGCAATCTGTTTTAGACTATATTGTTTTCATTATTGATGAAATTCAGCAATAGTGTGGCAATATAATGACTATAAATTATTAATAATACGTAATCATTTTTACTATTGATGACAATGTCCATGACCACCACAGCAACAACGGTATAAAAAGCATATTGATCAAATGTGAATGGTCGACTGTTTGATGTCTACAATACAAGCTTACCTTAGAGGATGGGTCTATCTTCAGTGCTCTCTTCAAGTAAGGTAATGCTAGCTCTGCATCCCCTTTGGTAACATAGGCCTAGATAACAGATGTTCATTATCAAAATTGTGACATATCGGTGAGATAATCATGCAGTAACGCAAAGCAATAAATCGATCGATCAATATCAAAAGAAGAAATACTTAATTGCCTTTAAGCTTGAATAAGATTTTTTTTTTATGTTTTACATTTTCGAGGTTGTTACTTTGACCAAGAAAAAATACATGCTGGAAGTTCATTTTAGGCCTTTTGTTTTTGTTGTTCATGTGGATTGTATAACTTCCGGATGTATGCGACATATTTTTCTTGCAACAGTCAAGAAATTAATCTACGATAATAGCCAGGACCCTGTTGCACGACACTCTTGTATGCTACAACTATTGTAACGTCAACGCTTTCTATTGTGGCGGGAGCCCAGTTACAACTATTGTAGTGCTACAAGAGCTTCGTGCAACGGGCCCCTGTTCCATTGATCTATTACAATTACTAATATACAGATACTAATGAACAAAGCTTTTATATCGACAGCCCGGGTTGACAAATATGACACTTAAAAAAAGTATAATCTTAGAGGCATGCATACAATCACAGTTGGTTGACCTAGATAATGGTCAAACGAATTTCTGTCTCTGACTATTTATGTTTGATTTGTACACCCAAAAGTTATTATTTACTGATGTACTTATTCCCTGACACTTGATAGTTATTATACCTTTCATAGTTTATATGAATTAATGTGACGGACTATTAATTATCTTGTTCTTGAAATCCAGACTAGTGCAAGCAGACAATAACATTCACCGCTCTCCAGATCCATGCTGTGAGACAAATGCGTCCCAAGGTGGGACTGGTCTGCCGAAATCAGCGAAGCTGGAAGGCGACTGTCAATTCATTAAAAGGCATACGATCACAGATATGTATGGTTGTTTTGGACTAGTTCTTAGCCACAACTGCAAAGTACATTCCCTTGACATACGTAAAATCATGTTTGTACTTCCAAAACCATTTCCATCGCTGCATGGTAGACAAAATACCACTGCACCCCCCCACGATAATGTATTCAATCTGTAGACCCCTACTTTCGTTTTCTGATAATATGCATACAAAGGGGCATAACTGCTCTATCCTTCCTGGAATTCAAAGTGGTAGGACTCGATTTCTTATAATTCCTTCACAAATCAACTGATGCCTTGAAGACAAGATAATTATGGGTCCGTAACCGTAATTGATATAAAATATGAATGTTTTGTTAACTATCGAGTGTTGGGGAATAAGTACATCAGTAAATAACAGCTCTTGCATGTACAAATCAAATGTAAAATTTAATAGTCTCAGACAGAAATTCATTTGTCCGTTATATAGGTCAACCCGCCGTGATAGCATGCCTTTAAACTCTCTCTCTATCTCCCCTTTCTCTCTCTCTCTCTATAAAATGGCGAAAGTTATCTGTTTATCTAGCGCTAAATGCATATGTTTACATACAGCAGCCTATCAGATCAGACCAATCAATAACAATCAGGTTAATTCAACAGGAAGTCTCTAGTGAAAAACAAATGAAATGAATTCTATTAAAAATCCCCGTGGACTTGCAATTTAGACCTATCGTCGGAGGGCCAGAAGACTGTAATCAGCGTCCAAGGCTAAGCAGTTTCTACATGTTTCTACGCTGTAAAACGTCTATTGAAATTAATAAAAGCTAGCCTAGTCAACTAAAAAAAATATTAAAAATGTTTTAAAATAACAATAGACGTCTCAGAATTTGTTTTTAGATACTATTCTCAGACATTTATGTAATCATGTAAAGAGATTCCTCAGAGATGACAGTGATGTTTATGTTGGTGTAAGTTGCCCGTATGTAGGTACCCATGCTCTCTACTGTCTACGCTGTCACACTACGAGAGGTTTCGCGTGTCAACATTATAAGGAATTTGATTGGCTCAAATTATTTTTAGATGATGGGTGCAGGCGCAAAACCGGCAGCCGTCCAAACTCGTTTAGCTTACGATATTGACGAAAACCGAATATTGACGAAAACGGTACCAAATCGATTGGTAGG
>JAUTBQ010000910.1:0-10000 GCA_032361185.1 Lepetodrilus ovalis
ACTAAGATTGTTCAGATTGTTGAAATTGAATTTTGCCTACCGTACAGCGGTAGAAAGGTTTTTGGAAGTACAAACATAATTATTTGTATGCCAAGTGAATGTACTTTGTAGTTGCAGCTAAGAACTAGTCAAAAGCGGCCATACATATCTGTGATAGTATGCCTTTAAAATTCATAGTAATATATGATTTATAGCGTATATTTAATAGTTAAATTTGATCATACAGGTTTACATACAGGGTGTTTCATAATACCTGTCAACATTACAATTGCCTGCAGAACATTTAATATGTTAATTAATAAAATTGTACCTGACGAAAAGTACGGGAAATGGAGGACGTGTTCATGACGTGATAATTCTATTGTTGATGTCATTGCAAAGCAGCAGAATTTCCAAGATGGCATTGTGAACGAAAATGTCTGTAAACTGTGTAAGGCTTTATTTGAAATCCATGCACCAGTAACTGTCATCAGAACTTTGCAAAGAAAGGACCTTGAACAAGAAACGATTAATATGAAGCAATGTCGCAGACTTGTTCAGAGATTTGATCAGACTTGCTTAGTGGAAGACAGGAGATTCCAATCCTGGGAGACCCAATTCGCAAAAAAAAAAGGACTTCATTTAGAGCACCTGTTATAAAACGTGTCGTTATTTAAGAAATATCCAATTTCTTTTTGTTTGTGACTTCATATTGTAACTATTGTAACTGTAATGACAGTAGAATCACCGAATGTATTTAATTTTGAAATGGTTAAAGGTATTATGAACCACCCTGTATATTGTTTCAACCGTAGTTTGACATCGATATGATACTGGCATGTACTCCGCCTCAGGTAAGTTTATTGATTTCACAGGAGAGAACACTTTAACCAATTCTCTGGATTGCCATCAGAAGAGGTAGCGAGACATGTAATTCAAGGTAAGCCTACAGGTGTGTCTCCAGAATAGAAAGTTCGCCAAGTAACAAGGATGGACATTTCTGTCACCTGTGTCTAACATATTCAACAGTTTGCATTTTTAAGCTTGACAATTTTTTTTATCGTTTACGATGTTCGATGGCATTTGTAGACGCCAATCAATGTTATTTCCAGTCCCATTCCCTGTCTGGTGTAGACCGATAATTGCGCCAAGGGTCGTTTTGTTATTCTAAAACATCGTATACACCTATTCGTCAGTATTCAAATTAGTGTAATTATCAATACACATTAGATAGTTCATTGCTAATATACCCGAGAAAATACAAAGAAAATTAAAATAAACGTATCATAGCTGCTGCGTAAGAGTCATTCCTAGTTGAATTGACGCAACAAATCCTCTCAGTCACGGCTATGATGCGATTCCGCTAGAAATTAGTACTCAAATACTACTCTAAATATACATTTTATGTGTCTCCATAACCTAGCAACTCAGGAAGATGTTATCCTTTTACGTTTTAGTAGGGGCTAAGGTGAAGGCCTATGTGCGTTGTCAAATAAGCGCAAGAGGTTCTTACCAGGTGCACTAATAACTAAGTACCTCTTTCACTCCACAATTCAGTCAGTCACTTTCTCACCTCCATGGTTGGAGAATATCCGTTAATGTTCTTGGGATCTTTACAATAGGTATGTGTCCTACTGATAAGTTTCTGTGTTTTCTTTTGCTGTTTAAACATGTCATGTATTGTGTAAATATGGAACAGGTTAAGGCATAAGGTTTGGAATGACTTATTGAAATTAATTATACGTATATTATTGTTTATCATTACGAATTAATGTACAATTAATACAGAAAGAAAATATTCGATTAACTCGAGATACTTGAATGTGTTCGATTTATTGAATGTAATTTATACATTTTATATACATAGAAAAACAAGATAGACCATATTCTTCGTATGGAATTATTTATAAGACTAACCGAGCGGCAAATTCGCTGGGGTTTTGAATGCCATAAACAATAACGATTTATATTTTTTTTATCGGAAAGAAATCGCTGGTTGCTACTATCTCATTATCTCTTCATCTGTCATCTTCCATCGCGGTCCATAACCATTTTCAGTTCTGATTGGAACATTTTATCTCCTTCCCGCTCGATATTAGACCCTCAGTAACCAGGGTAGCTGATCACGTGATCACCCCTTTCATGCCTTATCGAAGGCAAAGCTGGGCAACTGACTTAAGTGCCGTGTAACGCATTATTAGAATCAATTCGTATATCTGCTACGGGGGTTTGCATGCGAAACTGATGTATGGAACCGTCGCCACCCGGTTACGTGGCGAAGGTATCGCATCCCATGACCATGGCGATATTGAACACGTAGATCTATCTATTCTATATATATATATATGCCAGCGTTCACGAATTTCTCTGTTCTTGAAGAGGATGCATAGTGCTTCCATCGACTGGATCCGTCAGCTTGTCACATACGTTCCCGGATGTTCTGACAATATTGCAGGTTGTCAGATACTCGTCTTGGCAACATCTGACAGCATACATCAGATTGTGACGCTGGATAATAATCTGACAATACATCCGGTTGTCACGTACCCGTTTTTTTACATCTGACAATATATGTCAGGTTATCACGCCGGACAAACATCTGATGCTTCATCAGATTTGTCACATTATCGTATGGACAACATCGGACAATACCATGAAGATTTTCTGACTATTACAAGTTGCCATACTTTGAATAAATATTTGAAGGATAAAACATACTTTATTTAATTTTATCGCCGATATTTTTGTAGATTTGTGTTGTTATATTACCGATCAAGGATGGCTCTGTTCCATTCGCGTAGTCAGGACGAACGAGTTGGCCAGCCAATTATCTGCCTCGGCTCTTGCCAATCAAAAGGAGCCCGTTAACATATTCATTAGAAATACACCCATACCGTATATATTTCATTCATGTAAATTATACAGTGTCTAGTACAGGTAGTCGGTTCGCAGTAAAGAAACCGGCAAAAGTTGTTACCCGCAGAGCACACTCTAACAGCTCTTATAGCAATTATATCAAAGAGAAATAAGTGAACTTTCATCTGTTGGCCGTGAGTTTAATCACAAATCGCTTACTGAATCATTCATCTGGGAGACCTTACTACCATTTGTATTTGTCAGAAATGGACGATTATATCTATTTTTGTAATATTAAATACCTAGTTCACTGATATTGATATTTTCCATGTATTTCACACATTGACATGGTGTGATGTGACGACTTTGCATTGTAACATATCTAGAAGTGACTCACTGATCCCATCCAGGGCTGATTTGTTTACCTGGTTGCAGAACTATTCACTTCAACTCAGACCAGTTTTACTTATTTAAAGCAATATTGTCATCACTGTGTGTATGTCATTAGCATACTGCATCTCATATTAGAATATAAGCTCCGTGTTGTGCAGTTGTAGAGCAAATAGTAACGTTATCATTAGAAATGTATTGGAAGCGTACAGCAGAACACAACAGGTCACAGGAAGAGCGCAGATTTCTCAAGAACGATTGAAACTAGGTATGATCTCATTTACCTCTGGAATTGGGGATCTATTTAGATTGATAATATCGTTTCAGTCCAGAAACTATCTCGCATCACGTAGTTAAATCTCTGCCTCCCAAAAGGTAACCCTCATCACCCTGTATTTCTGTATTTCTTAAACTTCTGCCTAATTTACAACGCCAGAATGAGGTCTGCACGGTACGTACACGCATAATTGCTCTTTTGACTGAACGCAGAAACATTTCATTAAATCAGATCCATTCTCATCTTGTTGTTTTCCGAGCTCCAGACAGTTTCCAGCAGGGGGTAAGGTGCCAGGCATGGAAAGTAGATTGGAGAAGGCGACCCCTGACTGCGAGAGGGATCCGTTTCCATCTCCACGCCTAACACCCCACCCTGATGGACTGACAAACTATAGGAGCCATTGTCTCGGCCATTCATCAATTTACCGTTTCTAGCTAGCCGAGGTAACCGCCTCATAAATAATGAAGTAAGGGGCTCTCTCAGCTTTGCGGGGACCGCGCCGTGTTCTCTTGCTTCCTCTTACAGAGGGAAATCAATAAGCTTGCTCCCGTCTACCGTTGGATGTTTATTCATGTAGCGGAGTATAGTTTTACGCTGTGCGAAGAGAGTTCACCATGGGAACGCAGGCTTCTTACTGCGCTGCCCATATCTCTTCGACGACTGAATCATTTAGCGAACGGCCTTCCCGAAAGCGGATAACAAGTCCTTGGTCATAACTCACTAACTCCTTTGACTTCCTCTCTCAGATCACGCAATGTTCATGCACCGCCGTCGGGCCCCGTTATCAATACTTTGGTTCCAAGTCTAACGGGATACGTAGATAGGAGCTACCACTTTGCATTGCATGAGCACCGTGTTCCACGAGTGTCTCCTGTCCTCATGTCTCCCATGACGTCTCCCATTGACGTCTCCCATCCTTCACCTGTCCAGGTACGCCACTTTGTCTCAATGCCCCGCCCGCTTTCAAATTGGTATCGATCTGTCCCGGTTTGAGCTGGCGGGCACCTAGCCGCTCCTCTCTGTGTGCTTTCTGGGGTATTCATATCTCAGCTAATTATCCACTACATCTAAACTATACCCAATCGATACTGGCCTTCCATAAAAAATCATCAACTATTTAAAATTTCATGCGTGTGCCTCGGTCCATTGAATAGTCGTCAAGAAGAGGAGACAGCAGTCGATGACAGGCTCACCTGAAGAGGCGCTGTCGTCCTTGTGAAAGGAAGTTCTCAGGAAGAACACCTTAGCACGCGCTTTCATCAGTTGCCATGGAGACAAAGGGGTTAGGTGTACATAGAATGTAGAGAGAAAGCCGGGATGGAATTTTGAGCCTTTCTTGTTCCAATAACAATACACACACTGGGGACTAATTTAGCCGGGGGGAGACGAAGCGAAGGCGGGGCACGGGTGGTTGCGTGGATACGTCTAAACACTTTTGTTGGAACTAGTACTCATCTTGTTGAGATGGGACAGAGTGAGGGTTAATGGAGGGGGACAGAGGACAGGGGGTTAATGGGAACAGGACAATGGTATCCTGTCTGCGAGTCAGGCTATTGAACATCCCGATTTTGGTTGATCCTGTGAGCGACTGCGAAGCCAACGCTCAGGTAGAAGGGCTCAATACTGGCACAAGCATTCACGTAGAACACTGCCTCTTGTCACTAGCTAGGACGTCCTCGTCTTGTAGAGCGGTGCCAGTAGTTTGTCAGATATGACAGCGGTAGAGACACCAACAAAGGCTGGCCCTGTAGGCAAAGGTAAGTTTGCTTAAGATCACAGCGCATAAGGTGGCATAGGCAATCATATGGGCCCACACCCACGATGAAATTATAATATTTCTGGGGTTGTATGTTTATTAATTTGGAAATGGTAAAGAATTTTGTTTACCGTTCCGCCCACTGCCGTAACTATGAGGAGTTCCTATTTATGAAGTTAAGACTACGAATTTATATAGGTCGTGGTAATTCACGTTTATTAATTCATGACTTAATCATATGCGGAGACTATATTAAAATAAGTCAGGTGAGGTTAAAATTCCTGAATAACATTACATAAAATAATTGCCTTGCGATATTAACGCGAATTTCCCATCAACAGATCTATCTTGGCACGAACGATAGTTCCTAGTTTCGGTTCTTTGTTCTTTCAACAGATGATTAATTTTACATTGTACAGAAATATCAGTGAAGCGTTTAATGCCCCACCATCTCATACATCCAAACAAGAAATAATGCGGACCCTTTGAAGCATCTGTTTTATTACTTTAGATGTAGCATTCTATATTGCATAGGTTATGTGATCATCTAAAGAATAGTAGCAAACCTGCAGTACTCAATCAATAGTTGGGATATCTTAGATGTTAGGTAGAACTGATATACTAACACAACTCGTTTTGAAACCGTGGAATATATACTTTGTTTTTATATTCTGATATATTAAATTTGCTATCATCGCGACTATACGACATAGGTATAAGTAGTTTATGTTATATACACAATCAGGGGAGATCACTCTCGTGGAGAGAGGGAGACCACTTTCGTTCAAGTGTGCATGCTCATTGTCACTGCAGCTAAGGAGAACATTATTATCTCAACAGTTCCTGTTAATAGAAGTTATGAGAGTTGCCAATAATTACTGCCACTAAATATATGGTGTGTTTTTTTTAGCCAACTGATTATGTCTGAAAATTCCTTGTGATACATAATACTTTCCACATTAGCACTTTTCGTTATGTCAGTTATGAATAGGTTCCACATACCTCTCATTCAGACTAGAAAGGGGCAGATCCAGAAATATTTCTTTGGGTTGGAGGTGAACTGGTCTATTTTAAGTTTTAGCTTTACCTTGGATTCGTTTTAGGTGGAAAGAAGTTTTGTCCCGGAGAAAATACTTGCCCAATTTTGAGACAAACTAATTATTAGCAAATATAATCTTAGTCAATTTAGGGATCGGATTTCATTGTAAGCTATATACTATGGGACTTTTACAACATAAATCCACAGCGCTTGTTTCGTTTGTGTACATGAAAGTTTAAATTGTATTAATATCATGACATTCGTTGTCAATCGCAATTTGCTTAATAGGGTTGCAACAACTAGTAAGTAGATGTGATGTCTAGGCATTAAGTTTTGCACACATCTAATTTCGTAACGCTACTTGGTGTTTGCGTCTTTCTTGGCAGTTTTTAAGCTATACTATTTGTAGTCACTGCTTGTGTCTGAGTCTTATGTCCCATGCAGCGTTGTACTCAATAATATACTATGAAGTGTTCCTTAATGCGATACTATCTGGAAGAGTTTCCTAGGTTTGCTATTTCCGTTTTCAAAGCCAGTTCTGGTGTCTTTACTTACAAGTCGTATTTCACTATAATGGAAATCTCGATAATTTACTTTCCATTTAAATCTAACCGTGACAGTTTTGTGGGAATTGCTACTTTATTGTAGACGTCGTTCTACGTGCAGACACCTCTCTTATCCTACCCGTGTTTTCAATAGCTTATCTCTGATAGCTTGAAAGGCTCTCCTAGCAGTGACGTAAACCGTTCATCTTGAAGTGTTTCTTAGCTCTTGCCTAAGTGATTTGAAATCCGCTCTGTATGAAAAAGCATCCACGTTTTGTCTACAAGGTAGAGCGGGTTCCATACCGCTGTTTATGCGGATTCAATGGGTAGTGTTTTATCAACGTCCGTTCCTCAGAATCGATACTGACACTCCTTTGTCAGTGACGCTAACATCAAGGTAAAACGTACCCATCTTCCAGAGTTCGCGCTAATGATTCCGGCCCTCTAATGTTTACTTTCTCCCCACTCAGCAAGAAGCCTGAGATCCCAGTAATCTGGCTACCTATTGTGCCGTATCCATCACGCCCTCTGCTCCCGATCACGACCGAGAAAGGGCGCTGGATTGGCATTGTTTGGCACCAACTTGAAACGTTTTGTTGTCCAAGGCTATCGAACAAGAAACAGACGGTTATTCCTATCGAATATAATGCGGCAAAGGATACACTATGTAACGTCGCGTGACTCTTGCGTTCTGCTCGACGTCCGCAGCCTCCTCGGCGTAATGTTGATGAGTGCGTTACCCTGTTTATAGAGAAAGGGAGAAGGGGGGAAAAAAGTCCACGATTCATCAATTGTCGTGATAAATCCTAAGCTAATGCTGGATAATTAAGACAGGGGCTGGAAGGTGTGGAGGCCAGGTTGCCTCCCCTCACAATCAATATTCCCCTGCCTTTTATTCCTGGGGCAACACAATGGGGATCGTGTGCCAGTGAGAACGCCAAACGTAGAAAATCCCTCTCCCGCTATTAAATCTCGTCGCCACCACTGCTAACTCTCCACGGCCAGATCCCTAAACACGACTTAAGGTCTTGCTTTGACGTCACGTGCTCCGTCTCCCCTGTAGAGTCTTCCCGTGTCCCCGCGACCCCGCCACGGTGGTTCCACGACACAGCCCTGGTCACATCCCCTGTCATCTCTCAACTCAGCTCAAAGACATTGTCCTCGCGAGCCCCCTCACATAATTGCAGCCGTGTAGAGAAGGAGACGAACATATTGAACTGGTTCCCATGGAAACGGTTCCTCGCGTGCTGCCATTTGCCCATACCGTTACACCTGGAAAGGTAGATGAAAGGTAGCCTCCGCATCAAGCAACAAGGACGTAGAGCGTTCCCCGAGCCGGATCGAACCTTGCCGAGCCGTTATATGTGCTTTAGCCCGATGGTCAGACTAACAACCACTCAATCGACGTTTTCGACGTCAAAAATTAATTGAACAAACTTGGGCTTGGATTATCCACCTTCGTGTCTCCAAGTGGGGAGACTAACATCTGAACGCCCTTTCGCTCAGTTCTGTTCTTAACGCTGTCTACGGAAGCTATTTAAATTGGTGGAGGATACAACAGATTTCAATTGAAGACATGGATCTTAAAAGTGTTTGAAACAATAGAACCTTGGTTTCCTGTCCCCCAAAGGACCACCTTCCCTCCGCCAATGATGTCGATTTTGAGGGACCGCCTGGCCAACATCAATACATATCTGCTACAATCCTCACAAGGTGCGCTAAATTCGGAGATCTCACCAGGTAGCTCACCTGGGCGATTCGTCACCGCGTTCCAACAAATCACAAGCAGCGAGTATACGGTTACAGAACGGCATCACGTGCACTCAAGCTATCAGTTTCAAAATGAAAATGCGGTATATTCTTCTCAACAAGCGCAGTATCGCCATATTGTCGTTGAGATCTTGGTTAGATGTGTATCGATTTTTAAAGGTTAATCGTGGGCTCTCGAGACTCTAAGCTTTAGGAGGACGGGCGTTATTCCCTATAGTTAACCGTATGAATATTTTTCTTACCAGTTTTGTCTATCATCGGGGCCAAGACTGTCAGCGGAATGGATGTCAGATTAGCGCGCGCGGTCAGGTACAGTCTCACAATACCTGAGCGGACAAATAGTGGGAGTTGGTTTCCGGAAGTTAATGGGGGTTTTGCAGTGTAGTTAGTTACCTTGGGTGTTGTTTTTGTTGCAGATGCGGACGGCGACTCAGTGATGACACCTGTCAATCTGGCTACACCCCAAGACGTGGACTTCAGTGAGGAGAAGAGAAGCACATCTGGGTCCAAGTCGCCCGTCCTCACGGAAAAAGATAGTCGAGGACACCCAGAGAGGAAAAGACGAGCCAGTAACGAGAGCGCCGATGTAAGTAAAAAGAACTGTTCATATACGTTGCAGTTTGCATTGATTCCTCAGCAATATCGTCAATGTCTGTGGATTTCCCGTGACTTATCCCTATGCTAATTGCGTTGCGTGTTTTAACTAAGGGATGGACAACTCACTGCTAACTAATGCCGCGTTCTAATATAGGTTTCAGGTTAAAGGTATCATTATCTCGTGTGTTTAACAAATGAGTTCCATTATGCTATTGAATTGATCTGTAGTTTATGATATTTCTAACAGTGTGTCAGATCGACATACTGTTCTGGAAATAACTATCCACACGATATTGCTGCTTGGTTAGTTGTGCTTCCGTCACACCTTCCTTTTTAGATGATTATACACATATTGGTCTGCGGAATACAACTAATTGCAAGTGAGGCACAAGGTTGGTTAGATATAATACTCACTACTGATACTTCCCCCATACTAATCTTACTTGGCATTTATAGTATACATACTAATAACTTATACTATTCTACTCACCGTTGCAGATAAATTACGTTTTACACATCAATAACGTTCTTAGTGTATTTAGATATAGGCTAATACAACTCAATTAGCTATTAAGTTTTTAATTACTTTAGTATATGATGGTCATTTACTAGATTATTGTTGCTACTTATTTAATAATAGTAACAATATGCTGCGCCTGTGAGCAGCCTAGCTGTAACTCGGCGCATATATAAATATATAATATTATTATTATTATTATTATTATTATTATTATTATTATTTTAAGCAATACGGACAAGAACAAAAGATAGTATACAGTAGTCAATAGTAT
>JAUTBQ010000910.1:15000-20080 GCA_032361185.1 Lepetodrilus ovalis
AATGGATGGCGGGATATGAGACGTCTATTTACCTGTGTTTGGATGTTTGCATATCCTCTCAGGATTCCTTCCACCAATCTAGTCGATAGTGGCACGATACCTTGGCAAACATTACCACTGCTGGGTAGTCCGATAGTAATTGTCTTGTGTCCTAGGGATCTTAGCGCATCCAGTGCTGGGTGGGGACGAGAAATGGCCGGTATTAACCGTCGCTTACCTGGGAGCCATGTTAATCGACATCATCAGGAACCAATTTAGCATTGTTTTTAACACATCGCAGTTGTCTTAGTGCTGGTGTATGCCTTGGAATTAAAAACCTGAGTGGTGCACAGTTTTACGGATTTAAGTGTACGGTATGCATCTGAATAAATCTGAAATGTAACCGTTTCTTTGGAAATAAATAATACAATGTTAGACAGCCTTTTGAATTTTAATTGAAACATATATATTCTTATAGAATAATTAAATTATATGTTAGAAGTTATTATTTAATTAAACAGCCCGAGATAGAACTACTACGTTCGACTTTAAACGCATACTATATCACGGCTGGTGGGCCGAGTTAATGGCCTAACGAATATATTTCTGAGACTATTTACGTTTGATTTGTACACCCAATGGTTCTTATTTACTGGTATACTTATCCCCCAACACTTGATATCTATAATACATTTCATATTTTATAATAATTAGTGCGACGGACTACTAATTATCTTATCTTCGAAGCATCAGTTGATTTGTGAAGGAATTCTAAGAAATCGAGTCCTACCACTTTGAATTCCAGGAAAGCGTTGTCGAGTTATTCCCCTCTGTTTGCATATAATGAGGACAACGAATGTAGGGCCTACAGATTGAATATCGCTAGTAATAGAAACCATTCGATTTACATCATCGTGGGGGTGCAGTGGTATGTTGTCTACCATACAGCGATGAAACGATTTTTGGAAGTAGAAACATGATTTTGTGTATGTCAAGTGAATGTACTTTACAGTTGTGGCTCAGAACTAGTCTAAAACAACCATAGATGTCTGTGATATTATGACTTTAATATGACGAGTTTTCGGTTTATTTGTAGGTGTCGGCAATGCAACCCAACGTCAACCACTCATCTCAAGCCGCGCAACCGCAGGTGACTTCCCAGTCTACTACCCCAAACAGCCAATCACAGGCCGCGCCTATCGACCGTCACGTGCCAGCCAGCACGGACTTCATGCGTCACCAGCCTCCGCCTCCCGCCTTCCGCGCTCCCCCGGAATTCCATCCCCCATTCTTCGCTAATGGCAACGGCATGTTCCGGCCAGGGTTTCCGGCCGGCTATCAACATCCGGCTCATCACCACCCGCCGGTCCTGCAACACTCCATCCAGGCTAATGCCGTACAGAACGGCGAGTTTGGTAAGTCCACAACAGATTAGCATGGCCTCTTGAATACTATTACGTTAAACGGAACAAAAATCCAGTAATTGCATGTGCTATACTGGAGGTACATAAAACATTCTTGGATTTAGAATTCCACTTGTGAGATTTTGCAATGATACTTTATCGCAAAATTAAATTTCAACGGATATCATGACACAGGTATTACTATGAGAATTGGGCATTATCTGAATAACAGCTGCTTCCGGAAAAACGCATATTCTGTGATATAAAAAAATACTGATGCACTATTGTAATGCTATAATTTACGCATCTAGCTGAACTAATGAACTGTTGCCCTAAGCAGCGACATTTTCTGGAAATTGCATGAGCGTGCCAATATTACATAGGCCACAGGTGCCTGTCACGAATATTGGAAACCCTCGTAATACTACAGACGTGCAGTATTACTTGGGTTTCCAATATTTGTAGCAGGCACCTGTGCATAGGCTACTTACTGTTATTCTTCTGGCTGTTGATGTGTACTGACATTGAATCTATGTCTCTCTGAAGGTCCAACTGACCTGAGCATGAAGAAGCAGAACTCAAAGAATCAGCTGAGTGCGACGGAAGTGGCCACCATCAAGCAGTTGATAGCGGGCTACAGGGAGAGCGCGGCCTTTCTGTACCGCTCTGCAGACGAACTCGAACAGCTTCTCC
This sequence comes from Lepetodrilus ovalis, assembly GCA_032361185.1. NCBI lineage: Eukaryota > Metazoa > Mollusca > Gastropoda > Lepetellida > Lepetodrilidae > Lepetodrilus > Lepetodrilus ovalis. Next base: position 17,076 of record JAUTBQ010000910.1, read on the forward strand.
TACAGCAGAACTGAAGGAAGTTGAGGAAGGGAGATAACTCAACTCGTTAGCAGCAGAACAGCCGACACGTAACAGCCGAGCAAGCGCATGCTAAATAACAACATAAGATGAGGTGGTCGACAGCCTACTCTTCATATCGTTGGATTTCACTGCAAATTAAGCGGACATTATATGTATCCCTGCGCCCGTGAGACGCTGTAGGCCTAAGCAGTCTATGTACAGCGTGAATGTTGTTTGCTGTGACTAAGACTATGACGACAGCAGAAGAAACTGCTCAGATCGAGGCAAGGATCCGTTGTATGTGATGACTTGCAAAGACATCTACGGAACTCCTTTAAGAACAGTTCCATACTATGCGTCAACATGTACTTTTATTATTCTACCGTTCAAAGATTTTCTATGAACAGCCATGTATTCGGCCATGGCGGTTGGTGGACAAAAGGATTATGCTATAATCCGGATTGCCTGTGACAGCGTTCATTAATTCATTCTCCATCTCTGGAGACCGCAAATTGGCACACATGAGAACGTGTGGTTACTCTCTAGACTTGGTTGTATCACGTGACTTTGGATGAATCTCATCTTTTGCCTTGTGCTTGGTTGTATAAGTATATTTTTCTAGTCAACTATCTCTTCATATATACATATATTTCATATATTTTTCATATTGGTACCTATCCGTGATTTCTCGCCTGGTAACATGATGAACAGGGACTGTTTACTATCTTCAAAAGAGCTATTTTCAATGGCTATTCTTCTCTGTTGTGCAAATCTTTATTCCAGAAATTGTAATTGGGTAGAAATATTAGCAAAGTTGATATTTATCACTATTAATTGCACTGTTTGCACGGGCTTTTAGTGAACTTGAAAACTTTAAGTACCGTGTTGGTTGTATGTAAATGATGATGTTGAACGTCGTGTGTGTATGATCATTAATTGTCTATTAAATTGTACATAACAATTTATCGGGGTCGTCGCAAAATGTATGCATCTCTTTGCATATATTATATAACTGTATATGTATGTATATGTATGTATATGTATGTATATGTATATGCTTATACATGTATGTATTTATGCATGTATGTACACTTATTCATACATATATTGCTTCATGCAACTGACAATCGAAACATAAGTAGACGGAAGTTCATTGGAATGTCTGATTGTCTAGTTTGAGACTCCCCAAACGTATCAATGCACAATTGATAATTTAAGTGCACTTTTCCTTGAATTACATATGACCGTGTGAAAACATAATTTCTCCTCATGACTGCGATATTCACTTCGTAGTAGTCGTCGTGCGAAGGTGATACATTCCATAATATATTGGAAGATTGTTTATTTATTGTTCAACTAGTCGTCTTTTAATATATATTTTCAGTGTTTTCGTCAACTCGTAGATATGATCTCAGTTTGAAATCATACAAGTTGGCAAGTTCTTAAAAAACATTCTCTCGTGAACTACAGGTGCTAATCACGTGATGTTCTTCTGTATTTTTTTAATAACTTGAACTTAAGGTTGTCTTTGATGTACAGTGGAAAATGAATGTAAGTACTCACAGTTTTACAACGTAGTCGCTACGTCATAGTTTTTTTTGGAAAATAGATATCAAGATTTTCAAGAAATAAATATTAATATATTTAATTTAGTTTTATCATTATCAACACGTGTGTAAAAGTGCGTTCCTAGAAATACCACTTGTGAATATACGAGTGGACTCTATTGACAGATTTCAAATGGTGCAGCTATACGTATTTTTGTACAGACAAACCCCACTGGGTTTGACATCATGTATCTAAACAGCTTCTGTCTAATTATTAAAATGGTTTCTAATATATTGAATGGCATGATTGCATACGTTACGTTAGTACTTTTGGTGTTATGGGTACAGTAACCGTGTTAAATATTTAAAGCACTGCTCACCCTTACATTAACTATTCTTTTTCCGTGTCAAATGCATTCCATATTTTGCTCACATAGCCGTGACGCAGTCACTTGCATTCCCACTTTTTTGTTTACCGCATATTATGTATACTACTGAATACAATGACATTCAGTATTATCATTAATTTATTATGCTCTATTTATTCGTTGTTTTTTGGTTTTTCTTTTTGTTATGTTGATATTTCCTAATTTCGTGCAATAGCGTGGACCCGTTGGTGTTACGGTTCTCGCGTGGTATTTATGTAACCCTATGTCTGTAACTGTTATGCTATTTATATATGAATAAAAGTTAACATTTTACAGAGTCCAAAATGTCATTGTTATGCTTGTACCTGCATAGGCCTGCAGTTGTATCTATACTTGGCGATGTTTGCGACAGCTTGCAAATACAGGTTTGCAAATATATGCGATATTTAAAACCAATTTGGAAACGCAAAACTATTAATTCAAAATACAGAAATACGGCTTCAACTACAATACAAGTATACTTGTACTTAGTACCACAGTTAAAATCGGTTTACTTATCTTTGGCTGTACTTTTCAGTAAAGTGTTTATTACCCACTATTGTTTATTGAAGGTTGTGTAATCCAACTAATTCTAGCTTATATATATATATATAGCTATTAGAGTCCCAAGAATGCACTTTATATACGAATTTATACAATATGTATAAATACTTGGATGTTAAACACTGAACTATGAATAAGAAACTTGTTACAGCTAGGCATAAAATACAACTCATGACGACATTACATAACTCCCTGGCAGGATAGGTTCGCTAGAATGTATATTTGCCACGTACGTCAGAAGATTGCGATGGTATCTACGTAGATGCATTAATATCTACTAGTACATGTATGTACAGGTTATAGCATAAGTGTATGTGATAGATTCACACCCACATCCAAACACACACACACACACACTCACACACACAAACACTCACACACACACACACACACACACACACACACACACACACACACATAAGAGAGAGAGAGAGGGGGAGGGCGACGGAGAGAGACAGAGAGAGAGAGAGAGAGAGAGAGAGGGAGA
>JAUTBQ010001021.1:0-20079 GCA_032361185.1 Lepetodrilus ovalis
TTGTCTATTATGGTGGAGAGAAAAAACCTGATATCAAAAAGTCCAAGTTTAAAAAAGATAAAAAGATGATGCTTTATGCGTTTTCACAAAGCCTTAGTGAACGGCCATCTTTTAAGCGTTATGAGATAAGTGATATCAAAAATATCACATTAACTTGCAAAGGTAAAAGTTGTGAATTTATCTACTATAAAAATGATCAAATCGATGGCAAGGGTAAGATATACTTTGATGAAAAAGATGAGTTTATGAGGATTACTGAAGAGTTAACCAACTTTGAGATAGTGAGGCAATAACCTCACTTTCCAAAAACTACATCCCTGTGTGCTGCGTTGATTTCTATGATAAACCCTCCTAAACCATATATAAATGCCATAGCTGTTAAAAATAAAAATGTCGTGTTATGTGCCCAAGGTGTGGTGATAAATAGTATGAGATAAACGATAGCGATAACGATTGAGAAAAGTGACTCTATGGAGTTAAAGCTTTTTGTTGTGGCAGCCTTATAAATCTCGATAAGTAGAAAGAAAAGCCCGATAAATATAAAAGAGTCTTCTACTGTGATAGAAAGTGTTTTATGTACATATAAGAGATAGTCAAAGTCAAAGATAGCATTTTGAAAAGGTCCTGGTAGTGCAGGTGCGTAGACGATACCCACATAGGCAAGTAAAATCCAAAAAAATGTTGTGATAGATAAAATTCCCATATAAAACCTTTTATGATAGTAAGTTGATTTTAGTGAGATTTTTGTTAAAGAGAGTTGAATAGTTTAAATTACAAGAGAGAAGACTCTCTTGTAATGGGTGAGCAAGACTACAGTCTTGACTCGTATCTTCTAAGCATATAAAGCTTTTTAAGCATTTTCTTCTTAGCAGCAATTTTCTGTTTTTTTCTTATATCTGTTCCTGTTTCATAGAACTTTCTAGCTCTTTTTTCTGTAACGATTAAGTTTCTATCAGTTTGTTTTTTGAATTTTCTATACGCTTCTTCAAAAGATTCGCTAGACTTGACAATAATGCCTGGCATAGTACATCACCCACTTTCTTGTAAAATTTATCCCGCGATTATAGCATAAATTATTTGTTATGCAAAGGTTTATCGATGTTTTTTAGAACTTTTGTTGTATTTTTATCATTTTTGATAACTTTTGTGATAGTTAATCGCTCTTTTTCTGATTCTAGAGGTGCATTGCCTGCTAATGCATTGGTTATTTTTTCTTTTGTATCTTTGATATAAAACTCTTTTTCACTTCGTATATGTTTTTCTGCTTTGTTGATATACCTGAGTGCTTGTTTTAGCAGTTTTTTATCTTTTCGTTTGCTTGCTTGGTAGAGTTTGTTAGCGAGTTCATTGCCGATGACTTGGTATATCTTTAGTTGGAATTTTCCAAGCTCACCCTCTTCCCAAATCCCTCTTGCTGTTGATTTGTCTAAGTAGGAGAGTATCTTTTTGGATAGTTTGATATAGGATTGTTCATTTTTTTCATCTCTTTGTATAGCAGACAATATGCCATAATGTGCATAGAGGTAGTCATACTGATCGATGTTTTTATCGGCTGAAGATTTGCTAGATTTTAAGAGTGTACGGATAAAGAGTGGTGTTGATTGCTTTATATTTCCTTTTTGAAAAAGGGTTTTTGCATCTCTCATCTGTTCGAAAATAGGGTAAGCACTTTGCGGTGTGATGTGAGATTTTTTGTAGATACTGTTGGGTAGTGTTAAAGCAGATGCTGAAAGTGCAACGGCTACTAATAAGGTAGATATTTTGAACATAAAGATTCCTAAGTTGATGTTTTGTAAACTATTATATCACAGAAAAGTAAAAGAAAATTTAACCTATGACCAGTAGCGTATGGGTCCCGTATCGATGTGCATGAAACCACTTTTTGGGTAGTAGCCAACGCCACCTCGACGAAGGAAAGTAGCTAGTTTTTTAAGGTTTTTAAGTTCTGTTCCTGGAAGATTTATATCGATAGCTTGTGCTTTTAGGTGGAAGCTGTTTTTTGCTACACCCTCAGAAGCTTTTCGAAGTTTTGCATTTGTTTTTGGAGATCTGTAGCCTGAAAATACTTTGATAGGTTTGTCTGTATCTCGTATGAGTTGTATAGAGTAAAGAAGGTCTAAAAGTTTGACATCCATCTCTTGCACATCACCTGTTCTATAATCACGAAGTAGGTGGTTTATCTTTGCCAGTTCACTTTTTACAAAGTGGTCTTTTGCCCAGTATGTTGCTGTGAGGTGTTCTCCAGTATGTGGGTTGTAAAGTTTGATGCTTCTATCGACGGGGAGTCTATAGGCAAAAAGGTCATAAGGGCTAACGGTTAAGCCAGCTCCTAGCACAATACTTTTTCTTAAAAAATCTCTTCTGCTGTTCATATTTTATATCCAATTTATTTAATAGTTTCAACACTAAATCGGACATAAATAGAAAAAATTTAATAATTTTCACAAAAATCTATGATTCTTTGGATTCCTTCTTTTATGCTTTTTTCATCTGTAGCAAATGAAAGTCTAACATACCCCTCACTTCCAAACCCAAGACCAGGTACAAGAGCGATGCCTTTTTCTTCTAAAAGTCTTTTACAAAACTCCATCGAATCGTTAGTGACTTTTTGGATATTTATAAACAAGTAAAAAGCACCGTCAGGTTTTTCAACTGAGAGTTTATCACTTTGGTTAAAAAGCTCTACTGCTAAGTCTCTTCGTTTATGAAACTCTTTTCGCATCATCTCTATATCTTCATCAGCTCTACCATCTAGTCCTGCTATAGCAGCATGTTGAGTTATAGAGTTGATGTTTGAAGTGCTTTGGGATTGAAGTTTTTTCATAGCAGCTATGAGTTCATCATTTGCTGAAGCAAGATAGCCAAATCTCCAGCCAGTCATGGCTACTGATTTACTCAGTCCATTTATCGTGATAGTTCTTTTAAACATGTCTTCACTTATACTTGCAACTGCTGTAAACTCTCCATCATAAACAAGTTTTTCATACATCTCATCACTTGCTACAAATATATCAGTTCCTTCTAAAACCTCAGCCAAAGCTTCTAGTTCACTTTTTGAGTAAACTGCACCACTTGGGTTTGATGGAGTTGTGAGGATAAGCATCTTTGTTTTTGGAGTTATGGCTGCTTTTAATTGTTCAGCTGTAATCTTGAAGTTATCTTTATCTGTTGTCTCTATATAAACAGATGTTCCTCCACTATAAGTAACAAGTTCAGGGTAAGTAACCCAGTATGGAGCAGGGATGATAACTTCATCTCCCTCTTCGATAAGAGCTTGAAAGAGGTTAAAAAGTGAGTGTTTTGCACCATTACTAGCGATGATTTGTGATGGTTTGTACTCTAAGTTGTTATCTCTTTTTAGTTTTGTAGCGATTGCCTCAAGTAGCTCAGGAATTCCAGGCACTGCTGTATATCTTGTAAAGTCAGCATCTAGTGCTTTTTTAGCTTCCTCTTTTATAACATTTGGCGTACCAAAATCAGGCTCACCTGCTGAAAAACTTATGACATCTTTACCACTTGCTTTAAGTTCCCCCGCGAGTGTTGATATAGCGATAGTTAGTGAAGTTGATAAACTCTGTACTCTTTTTGTTAACATGACATACCCTTATAAAAAAATTACGAGATTATATCAAAAGAAAGTGGAAAATTAGCCGATAGTTTTTTATATCGGCTAATGTATGTTTAAAAAGTTATTTTTTTCTTAAAAGACCTACTATTTCAGTAAGTAACATCTCTTGTCTTGTTGGTGCTTCTGGCTCCTCTGGCTCGTCATCTTTTGCTTTTTGAAGTTTATTCATGATTTTTATAGCTACAAATATAGCAAGAGCCACTATCATAAAATCCAAAATTGTCTGTATAAATGAACCATATCGTATCGCTACAGCTTCAAGACCATCTTTGGCAGGCTGTATCACATAAGACAAATCTTTAAAATCAACACCTCCCATGGCTACTCCGATAGGTGGCATAAGTATATCTGTCACAAACGATGAAACAATCTTTCCAAACGCCGCACCGATGATAAGACCAACAGCCATATCCATAACATTGCCTTGCATGGCAAACTCTTTAAATTCTTTGAAAAATCCCATAAATTATCCTTTGTATAGTTTGGGTTAAAAATTTTACATCTACAAGGGTAAGTTATGGCTTAATAATCTAATCTAAAAGTATTTTGTAAACTCTCTCGATATTGTTTACTAAAACAGGAACGCTGACATTTCTCGACTCTCTTGCAAACTCTTTACCGTCTAAAAATACCAGAATAGTAGGAACTGAAAAGATATTAAAATTTGCAGGGATTTCAGGGGAGATAGTACTATCTATAAAAACCTGTTTTATCTTTGGAAAGTTTGTTTCAAACTCTTTGATGATTTTGGGTTTTAGGGCATGGCAGACATTGCAAGTTGGAGTTGAGAAGTAGACAAGAACCCCTATCTCTTTGGATATAAGCTCTTGCAACTCTTCTATTGTACTGATGTTTTCATTCACGTTTTTACCCTATCTTTTTTTGGTACCGTTATCTCTAGTTTACCTTCGTTATAATTTGTCTCTAACTCATCTATGATAGCATCGTCAGGGATAATAAGTATGTTTTGATAAGTACTCATGGCTTCTGCATGGATGTTTGAGTTTGGATTTGTCGTAGCAGTTGTACTTTTTGAAGTTATCGTAAGTGTTAGGATATTTGCTGTTGTTTTTATATCGACATTTGACTCTTTACCACCAGGAACATCAACTTGGATATAGTAATCCCCACCGCGATCTGTAAAGTGCAATCTATTTGCTTGTGAAAGTCCAGTTATGAGATCTTGAAAAAAAGTATCTCCGTTGGAAAGTTTGTCAATTTCTCCTGAAAGTCCACCTAACCCTTTTTCCAACTCTTTCATCCCCTCTTCAAGTTGTTTTTGCATATCCTGCATACCTTGTTTTAGTCCCTCTTGAAGTTTTGGATTTCCAAATATATCAGAAAAAAGTTTTCCCACATCCTTCTTTATCTGCTCTTCATCAAACATCTCTTTTGGGTCTATGTTTTGAAGGTTGTTTTGTGTGTGAGGAGAGCTAGGTTGGTTTGTAGGATTGATTGTCTGTTTTGCTGAAGTGTGTTTGTTTAACTCTCTAACCTCTTTCTCTATCGACTTTTTTTCTATATTGACTGTGATTTTTGGTTCATCTTTTTTTGTCTCAAAAAGAGGTGTATTTGACTTGTTCAGTAAATACCCTTGATAACCGATGATAGCAACGAGTATAAAGCCTATTAGTGTGATAATGTTTTTATTCATTTTAATGATTTCCTTTTTTATTTGAATTTTAGCATGAAAAAGGAAATAATTGTGAAACAGATGGGATAGTTTAGGTTTTTTGTTCTCGTAAGGTACTTTAAAAAAACAAAATTAAAATAATTTAATTTTGTTTTTTATCTATTTAATCTTTAAGTTATTTAAGAGTATATTTTTAAGAATAAATTTAAAGGAAACATATCATGAAATATAAAGCTTTATCTCTCATACTTGGCTCAATTCTTTTTTTTGGGTGTGGTAGTGGAGGGGATACAACACAAAGTCCAGCTACTTCTGATGATTTAGATCAAAACATTAATTCAGCTAATAATCAGGACACATCTAGTTTAGGTACAGCAGGTACTACAATTCGAACAGCCAAAGGTGTCTACTTTGATTCTGCTATAGATGGTGTTCACTATGTGTGTGGTTCTAAAAGTGGTACTACAGGTGATAGTGGAAAAGCAGGTAGTTTTACTTATGAAATAGGAAAAAATTGTACTTTTAGTATCAATAAAATGGATCTTACAGCTGTATCATCTGATGCTTTTACAGGAGGAGAAGTTGTTGTAAAACCAAATCTTGACGTAGCTAGATATTTGCAATCCCTTGACAATGATGCAAATGCAGCAAATGGTATAACAATTTCTTCTGCAGTGGTAGGTGCTCTTTCTGTGATTGAAAGCAATAGTGAAAATGGTGTGATAGCACTTCCTGTAAAAGATAGTGATGTAAGTGATATATTAAATCAGTTAAAAAGCGTACAAGGTTTTGGTGGAAAATTTGTTAGCAAAAAAGATGCTAATGAGCATTTAGTTGGGTATACGATTTATTTATCATCAGACAAAACTAAATATAGAGTTGGAGATAGAGTTATATTACGAGCTGATGTAACAGGCAATAGTGATGATATGACTTATTCATGGAAAAAAGGTACAACTGCATACGCTGGAAATGAAAATGAGTTAATTATTCAAAATCTTAAAGAGGGAACACATAAAATTGATTTGATTGTTAGTAAAAATGGTACAAATACAACTTATAGTACTAATATTGTTGTAGGCTCAGTATATAGCCATAATGTAACTATCTCTCCTTCCACTACTTTATATAATTCTGATGAAAATGTTACTTTAACTGCAAATGTTATAGGAAATGAAGATTTTACTGTAACATATTTGTGGAAAGATGGTTTAAATACAATTGGTTTATCAAAAACTATCACAAAACAGTTTACAGAAGGAATACACAAAATAACAGTAGAAGCAAGTGCAAATAACTATTCTAAAAGAGCTAGTTTGACTTTAACTGTTAGTAATCCAGTTGTAACAAATCTTATCGATAAATAATTAAAAGGGAAAACATATCAGCTAGTCTGATATGTTTTCCCTTTTATCTCCTGATATAACCTATTCTTTTACAAAGTAAAACTTAATTATTTTAAAGAAATTGAATATACTTAACTTTTTTAAAATATTTTTAAAAATAAAGTTTTTTTATGATATAAATATTAAAAATAAAAATAAAGGAATTTTTTTATGAAAAATTATATTTTAGTGTTTTTATCAGCTGCATTACTCTTTATAGGATGTGGCAGTTCGAATAAAACTAATAGTAATTTAGTTAAAGGTTATGGAACGTATGTTGATTCGTCTGTTGATGGAGTGCATTATAAGTGTGGAGATTCTATCGAAGGTACAACAGGTGATACAGGAGTTGCTGGTGGATTTGCTTATGAATTAGGAAAATCTTGTACTTTTTCTATAAATAGTATCGAGCTTTCGAAAGCTTCAGGAGATGCACTAAAATCACAAAACATAAAGATAAAAGTTGGAGATACAAATGTTGCAAGATTTTTACAATCTTTGGATAAAGATGGAAATGCCACAAATGGTATCACGATAGACTCTCAAATAGTTAAAGTCTTAGCAGACCATGGAAAAACAGCTCTTCCATCAACAGATAGTGAGATAGCAGAGATAGTTACCTTGTTAAACTCTGCAAGTATCGGATATGCAGGAAGTGCTAAAACTAAAGAAGAAGCAGAACTTCATATGGCTGGTTTTTCAGTAAAAATATCTGCTACTAAAACAGAGCTATTTGAAGGTGAAGAGGTTGAATTTTCAGCAAATATTACAGGTAATTCACAAGGAGTTACTTATGAGTGGGTTGTAGATGGATTAGATGACAATACGGTTAAAAAATTTACTACAAATGGATTGACAGCTGGAGAGCAGACTATCACAGTGAAAGCAAAAAAAGGCAATATAACACTGGTTGATAGCCTAAAAATAACAGTAACAGCAAAGGATGAATTTATAGTATCCATACACTCAAGCCAAACTAACTTTAATACCACTGACAATGTTGTACTTGAAGCCAATGCAACAACACCTGATGGTACAGCACTATTATATACTTATGTTTGGAAAGATGAGGGTGTGGGTTTAGTAGATGGAAATACAAGTGTATTAAATCACAAGTTTACAGTAGTAGGTCCACATAGTGTGACTGTAGATGTAACAAGTGGAGATATAACAAAAAGTGCTAGTTTTGATTTTAATGTTTCTGATTTGAATGATTTTAATATCTCGGGTTCAACGATAACACAAAATGGTCTCATGTGGATAAATACTCCAGATGGAACTACAGATACAAATGGAAATATCGTTTGTTTAGCTGTACATGGTGATGAGTATAATGTTACCAAAGGATATGATGATAGTTTTGAAAGAGCAAAAACATTTTGTGCTAGTATGAATTTTGCAGGTGCTACTAACTGGAGAACACCTACGACAGATGAACTTGTTGATTATATCAAAAAGACAAATGAGGCAAATATCGAAACAAAATATGATAAACCATGTTCTCAATTATTATCTCTTGTTAGTAGTTCTGATGATATTACTAATGGGGCAAATTATAAAGCTGTGACAACAAGACATATGAGTACAGAGTATTATGCTATAGGTTCAGTTCGAACACATACTTATACTAGCACTGATAACCTTTTTGATAAGTATAACATTGGTCTTAGATGTGTAAGAAATATAGATGGAACTGGTGCTGTAGATGTTCCTGGTGCAAAAATATTTGTATCTATCACAGGTTCAAAGGCAAACTATGCTCTTGATGAAGATGTCAATCTGATTGCCAATGTAACTGGTGCAACGGCTATCTCTTCTTATTTATGGTCAGAAAATGCTACAGAACTAGGAACAGAAGCTTCACTATCTAAAAATAACTTTTCTCTTGGTAGTCATACTGTAACTCTTAAGGTGACAGCAGATGATGTGAATAAAAGTAAAAGTGTAATTTTTGATATATCAGATTTTAGTGATTTTAACTTAACAAGTTTAACAGCAAACAATGATGAGGTAATCATCCAAAAAAGTACAAATCTTATGTGGGTAAATGAACACAATGTAGATAAAGGAAAATGTGCAAAAATCCATGGTAATGATGTAAATAATTCAACTCGTCGTCAGACTGAATTTGCAAGTGCTAAAACTTTCTGTTCTAGTTCTAGTCAACTTGGGGATTTTGCAGGTAAAACAGGATGGAGAACACCAACAGTTAGTGAATTAAAAGCTTTTATAACAGCAACTATAGCGGCAAATATCCTTCCTGCTTATGATTCACCTTGTAGTAAGTTACTTGCACTTAAAAGTAGTACTTCAAATCCAGATAACAATACTAGTTATACAACTATAAAAACTAGATATAGTGCAACCCCTGGAGAAGAAAGTGATATGGAGCCAAACATCGGTCTAAGATGCGTGAGAGATAACTAAATCTCAAACCTAACCACATGGGGCTTTTGAAAGTATAGAAAATAAACTATATAAACCAAAAGCCCCACATACAAACTTCCGATACCGATAAACAACCAACCAACACTAAATATCTTCTTTTCGCCGATAACTTCATCTTTAGTAGCTTTTACAGCATAGTGGTTTTTAGTAAGCATATCTTCAAAAACTTCTATCTTTCGTGTTTTATCAAGATTTTCACTCTCTACAGTTTTGTAAAACTCATCAAAAACAGCCTGATACTTTACCCTTGCTTTTTTCTCGCCTAAAAGCAAAAACAGCCCAATAGGAAGGGCAAATATCATGATGAGAGTATTCATGAGAGCCTTATGCCTGTTTCATCTATGGTTATAACTCCATCATCTTTTAGTTTTGTAAGAGCTTTTTTGAAGTTCTTTTTACTAAGGGAAAATACTTTTTTTATATCAGCAGCATCACTTTTGTAGTTATACGGAAGTGTTTTATCTTTTTGTAAAAGTGAGATGATTTTCTCTTTGATGATGGCATCTTTTTCATCGCCGATAGCTTGTAAAGAGAGATCAAACTTTCCATCTTCTCTAAGATTTTTAACATAAGCTTTTTTTCTATCTCCGATGTTTATATCTTCAAAAATTTCATTGTGATAAATCATGCCTTCAAATTGATTATCAACTATCACTTTATAACCTAGTGGTGTTTTTGCGATAACAAATATATCAGCTACTTTTACATCTTTCATAAGCGTGGTATCATGAGTTAAGTATCTACCAACTCGACTATCACCAAAAAGTCTATCTGTCTCTTCATCGTAAGCAACTCTTAGGATATAACTTCTTCCAACTTCATAAGGCTGTTTTTGTACCGATTTTGGAACAAACAAATCTTTAGGTAAACCCCAGTCCACAAATGCACCGATAGAAGAGGTATCTAAAACACGAAATAGTCCAAATTCGTCAAGCTGGGCATAGGGTCTTTTTGTGGTTGCTACTATCCTGTCTTCTGAATCGTTATAGATAAAAACATCTATCTCATCTCCAAGTTGCATACTATCTTTGACATAGGCTCGTGGGAGTAAAACATCTTCTAAATCATCGTTTGTGACAAGATAAAGCCCATGATCGCTATCTCTGTCTATCTTTAGACGATTTACAACGCCTATCTTAATCTCTGCATTCAATAGTGCTTCTCCTCATTTTCAATCGCTCTTTTTTTATGTTTATCTTTTCTTGTGTTTTTCTTTCGTTTTATCATACGAAGTTTATTTGCCTCGTGCAGCACATATTTTTGCACCTCTTCTAACTCTTTTGTACTCTCTGGAAGGTTTGCTGTAACTTCTACAAACTTCTCTAACTCTATATGATAGTGGTTGTTCAGTTGTACTTTTTCTATGTTATCAAGTGGGACAAATATCCTATCTCTAAGCTCTATAAACCTATCTTTAGTTGCGTTATCTTTTTGAAAAAAACTAACAACTCGGTTTACAAAGCGTTCTAACTCTCTTGTGTATTTTGTAAGTTTGTATTTTTCTATCTGTTTTTCTGTGTACATGAGAAAGATTATAGCTAAATAATATCTAAAATATAAAAAGAAAACTTTTTTTTACTTTATGTTTTTCATGATACAATTGTCGATTGAGGAGTTTATATGAAAAAATTATCAACTATTTTATTTACCATTATGATAGCCATCGCTGGAGTTGCGTATTCGAAAACTAAGCATGAGAGTTATGGTAGCAAACAATTTGTAAAACATGTATCAACAGATAACCTACTAGCCATCTCATGGCAAAATGCTTTTTGTGAAACACATAGAAAAAAAAGAGAGTGTCGAAATGTAAATCTAAACGCGTACTCTGCGTCACACTTTACGCTACACGGACTCTGGCCTCAACCTAGAAATAAAGTAAACTGTAAAGGTGGCAAAAAAGTTTATCTAGAGAAAGGCTTGTATCATGAGTTGATAAAAGTGATGCCTGCTGCTAAAAGTGGACTACACAAACATGAGTGGAAAAAGCATGGAACTTGCTACGGTAAAAGTGCAGACAAATACTTTACAGACTCTATAGCTTTGATAAACCAACTAAACAACTCTGCTGTACAAAAACTTTTTTATAAAAAAGTTGGAAGTAGCTTGACTAAAAAAGAGGTCATGAGGGCATTTGACAAGAGCTTTGGAAAAGGGATGGGTAGGAAAGTAAAGATGATGTGTTACAAAGGACTCATAACCGAACTCCAGATAAACCTCAAAGGTGAGATAACACCAACTTCAGATATAGCCAAACTTTTAAAATCTGCTAAAAATGCCAAAGGTGGATGTATGAGAGGGAAGGTTGATAAAGTAGGGTTTGGGAAACGACGCTAACGCTCTACTTTGTGTAACAACTCTTCCAAAAATACAGTCGCATATGAGCCTTTTGGGAGAGAAAAACTAAACTCAAACCAAGCTTCATCTTCTTTATAAATGGACTCTACATCATCAGCCCATATCCATGCAAATCTTCTTGTACCGTTCATCTTGTCACAAAAAGCTTCACACTCTTTTGTTATATCTTTTTCATAGTTTCCAGCTAACCCTGTGCTAACAGATGTTCTGTGCCCAGGAAGTAGTCCCGCTACGGTGATATCACGATTTGCAAATCTATCACTTTCAGCATCTATATCTTCACAGATAAAAACCCTTCCATGAGGATAGTGGTGCATAGTCTCTCCTGGGAGAATTTTAAAAAAGTTTTTTTGTGTTTTCATCTGTTTTATAACTTCTTTTGGAAAGTTAAAAAGCTCATATAGTTCTTTTTCACTAAAAGATGCAAAAAGTCTACTTATCTCTACTCTTTTACTTAACCAAAGATTGAAAAGGTGGCTTTGATAAGCTGAGATAAAAAAGTTTCTCATCTTTTTGTTTCTCTCTGTTATCTTTCCCTCTAAGATGTCTCTACCTCTTTCAAAGTTATCGCCATCTCGACCAAATCTTTGATAACCAAAATAGTTGGGAAATCCCTCTTTTTTCAGTGTTTTTAAAACTTGTTTAAGTTTTTGAGCGTCAGTTGGGTTTACTTTTTTTAGCCTTATAAAAAAACGGTTTCCTTTTAAGTGTCCTGTTTTTAGTTTATTTTTGTGGTAAGTTCTTTCAAGTATCTTTATCTGAGGGTGTTCAAAGTTTTCTAGTTTATGTTCAAGTTTTTTCGGCATAGAGATATTTTGAACGGTCATGCCATCTTTATCTTTTAGCCCTGCATAACCAAAATCTCGCATCTTAACGCCAGTTACATCGCCTAACTTTTTAAGCATATCCCAAGTTGTCATATCTTTTTTTCTAACTTTCAAGATGAGGTGTTCACCCTCTCCTGTAAACTCATAAAGTGGTATTTCGCTTACGACAAAGTCTTTGTTGTTTTTGCTAAAGTGGGCATTTATAGCTCCATGATTTAAGTAAAATAGTCTATCCATGAGTTTTCCTAAAAGTGATTTTCTCTGCATTGAGACTCATATGAACCCTCAACAACCCTTGCAAAAACAGTGATTTTTATGCAATGTTTTTCTGCTATATCTCTTATGGTATCTAAATTTTTTGCATCAAAGGTAAAAAGTATCTCATACTCTTCGCCACTACATAAAATATCGTCATCAAACTGCTGTAAAAATGTAAAACCAATACTATTGACTTTTGAGAGTCTTGATAAATCTTTACTAAGCCCATCAGATATATCTAAAGCTCCATGAATATGTGGAGCTATATCATAGAAAAAATCAGCCCTAAGTGTTGGTTTTATAAACCTTGAACTTTCATCAACCTTTTTACCAACCAACAAGCTATCCAAATCTTTTTTGACACTTCCAAGCTCTCCTGTAAAGGCTACAAAATCATACATCTGTACATCACTTCTAAGAGTAGGTTTATCTGTTTTTGAAACCAAAGTGATACTGATGTCAAGTTTGTCTCCTGCAACTGTGTCTCCTCCGATGATTTCAAAGTTATACTCAGAACTTGCTTTTAAAAAGCCCTTTGAGAGTTCTTTCATCTGGGAAGTTGTAAATGAAGAGGGGATTTTGATACCTATGAGGGCATAGAGTGGTTTGGCATTCATGACTATCGCATCAGAGATATTGATAAGCATACTTTTATAAGCTATCTGTTCTAAACTCATCCATGATTGTTTAAAGTGTATATCTTCACAAAAGAGGTCTTTAGAGTAAACTAAGTCACCTATAACAGCACCATCATCGCCGATATGTTTGTCTTTGAAAAGTGAGATAAAAAAGGACTCTTTATCTTTCATCGATACCCTCTTGTTTAGATTTTTGTCTATTATATAACAAGAGGGTAAATTTTTAGTTAAACTTATCGTTTAACTGTTGATTGACTATAGCTGGTCGTACATCAGCAAAGTTTAGAATTTTATTGATAAACATATTCCAATCGCCCATATCTTCTGTTGCAGGGTCGTTTGGTCCGTCACCTCTCCATCTTTGTATGTGTCTTGGCATCTCAGGTTCAATAGCACTTTTTATATCTGTTACAATCGCTTTAACTCTAGTAGGTGCAAAAGTTGTTGCAAGATGATCTTGAAACTTATTTATAAAAGCTGTTTTAAATGTCTCATTTTGAAGAAGACTTCTTAATAAAAATGTAGACCAAGCTGGATTCCTCCACTCATCAGTATCAACAGTTGTTGCAACTTCTAAAGTGTTATAGTTAGGTCCATGAGAACCACCAAATAAGAAAAATGTAGCATCTTGATCATCCATCATCCAACGCCATTTTGAACCATCTTTTTGCTCTTTCCAGTAGCGTATGTTGTTGACTGGCCAGTCAAAGTTTGCACTATAAATCTGAATAATCTGATAATCTATAAAGTTATCAATATCCATCTTCTGACTTACTGCTTGATAGTTTGCATCTACTGCTAAAGAATTGTTTTTTATATACTCCATAAGAGCTATATAATCATCTGCTTCTCCCTCTTTTACTGTAGAGTGTGTATATAAAATATCTACTTTTTTAGGGTTTAGACCAGGATAATTACTCGCTAGATAATCTTCATTTCTCTTCTCACGGATGTTATGGATACCCCAATACTTTCCATTGATAAAAACGATAGTTGGCTCATATGCTTGATAGTCGATATTCATCTCATCTTTTACAACACGCTGAGTAACAGCATCTCTTATCATAGCTTCATACCAATCTTGACCACCATTTCTAAGTTTAAAGCTTTTAAATTCATTGATATTTTTTTCATCAAAAAGTTTGTAAGAGATAGTATCTTTGCCATACTTGTCATCTGCTTCTACAGCAAGTGATTTTTGCATCCTTTTTCTTGAACAATCTCCACTGATTTTGATGTTAACTTCTTGTGCAAAACCAAGATTTTTCTCTTTGTCAAAAAACTCTATGTGTGCAGGTCTTTCCCAATCTTGCATAAAGTTTGCTACAGCCTCACAGTGATCTTTACCATTTGTTCCTATGGTGTAGATACCGATAGTATCATCCCAAAGGTATTTGTTATCTGTTGAGAGTGAAACTACAGGAAGTGTTGAGTTTTCATTTATAAAGTAAGTTTGTGTCGAAGCATCGCTGTAAAAACCACCTCTTGTCAATGCTCTTGCTCTCACTACGGTTGTTTTGTCTATCGCGATAGGATTTGTATACTTTGCTGATTGTTTTGTAGGTATTGAGCCATCTGTTGTATAGTAGATTTTTGTATTGTTTTGTTGTGTGTTTAGTGCTAAAGTTATACCTTCATCATAAAAGCCACCATCTTTTGAAAAAGTAGGTTGTTCAGATATATCATCTAAGCTGTCGTGTTTGGTTCTGTTTTTTTTGCCAAGCGATGGGTTCATGAAGATGATCTCTCCAGCTTGATTTTTAGCACAAGATAAATCCATATGTTGCTCACCAAACTCTATAGAATCTACAAGTTTGTTATCTGTGTCAAAAAGTGCTACAGCTTCGCCACCATTTTTGAGTTTAAAGTTTGTATGGTGTGCTGATTTTGTTGTATCTTCGCCATCTGCCCAAAAAACCATATAACTGTTTGCCTCTAAAGTGGTGTTTTCTGGAATTGTCCATTTTTGTTTGTTGAGTTTGTCGCTAAGTTTATAACCACTAATGTCAACACTCTGAGTTGAGTTGTTATGTAACTCTATCGCATCGGAAAATTCAAAAAAATCAGGATCTACTTGGATATGGGCATTTGCAGCCAATACTTCACTGATAGTCACAGGACTCTCTTCTACCTCTACAGGTTTATCTACAACGCTAAAAGGGTAAAATCTCTCCTCATTTGTTGTACCGTTGAAAAAAGCTCTTACTTCATACTTGCCATCATAGTTAAGTGCAGGTATCGTGAAAGTTCCTTCTTTTTGACCATTTGTTTCTATTCTTCTTACGATATTTTCTTCTGTACTCTCATCAAAGTTATAAAAAAGACCTAACCAATCATCACTGTTTCCAGGAAGTCCACTAACCGTTACAGTTACAGGTTCACCCTCTTTAAACTCTTCTTTTGTAGTTTTAAGTGTAACTTGATGTTTTGGATGTACTCTAAAAGAGTAGTAATCTTTCTCTTGTTCATAAGTGTTATGAAAAAAGACTCTTGCTTCATACTTTGCTGCTTTGTCAAGCCCTTTATAACTAAAAGTAGCAGAACTATCATCTCCAGTATAATCCCAATCTATAAGATTTTCAGGCGTACTGATGTCATAAGCTTTGAAAAGCCCTATCCATGAGCAGTCATTGTGTCTGTCTCTTGTTTCTTTTGGTGAATCGCTATCATCACAGTCCTCTACTTGGGGTAATCCTGATACAGTAACAACAATCTTTTCATCGACATCATAATTCTTTTTGGAAGTTTTGATATCGACAGCTCCAGCTAACGAAACAAAGAGTGAGGTGAGTGTAAAAAATTTTACTATGTTTGACATTTTTTTCCTTTTGAGATTTTTTAAATCATATCATAATTAATTTAACTTAGGTAAAAATTTATTGCTTTTTAGAGATATTTTATAAATTTTGGTACTATTAGTTACGATTTGTAAAAAAATATTAAGGGGATATGATATGAAAAAGCATTTGGAGTTATTTATCGAAGATATAAAAAACGATAAGTTTTATGAAGCTCATGAAGATTTGGAGCATTATTGGCATACGATACGAAAGAGTGAACATCCACTTAAAAACCTGTGCAAAGGGTTTATCAATGGAGCAACAGCCTTTGAGCTTATCCGTCGTGGTAACGATAAAGGAGCTAGGACGGTATGGGCAACTCATGAGAAGTATTTACATATAATGCAAACAGATATAGAAAATTATGAACTTTTTTTTAAGGCAAATGAACTGCTTCAAGAACTCAAAAAGAAGCATCATGATATACTGTCGTAAAAATCTTCAAAAGGGTAGTTTATGAGTGTAAAGTTAGACACTAGGACATTTTTTTTCGATGCTGATACTGATTTTTTGGCATACTATAAAAACCATCAAATTAAGATAGATGAGCGTAAAAAAGTAAAAGATTTACTCTCTGAGATAAAAGCACTTGAAGCGATATTTGAGTTTTCAGATATGGATACAAAGCTTGTGATAAATGGTGTTGCTGTTGATGGAGAGTTAGAGATACAAAAGGCAGTTGAGCTTTTTGGAACTTCTTGGACGATTGATCCTATCTCAACTTTTAGGGCTGTTAAACATCTGGTTATAGATGATAGCGATTTTATAGCAAAACATGAAGTTTTAGCAGAGTTTAGTGATGAAGATGATTTTAAATATTATAAAAGTTTGTCTAGTGATTATTATGCTTCTGATAGTTTGAAACATAACCAAGACTATTATGGTGATTCGATGTTTATTTATGCACATCATCTTATAGCGAAGTATCCTGCAAAAAAAGTAGATATTTTAAAAGCTATCGATAATCCTGATGGGATTTGGCTCTATGAAAAAGAGTGCAACCAATATCCATATAATGACAATGCTTCAAAGATAGATGCTCTAAAAGATGCATTTCCTCCTCGTGGTATAAAAGGTTATACAGATGAAAGTATGTCTTATTATAGTAAGGCTGAAGATGTTTTAGTTTCGCATTTTGGTGTGAAAAAAGATGAAGATTGTGCTTTGGAAACTATAGTTGACAATATCACGATAGATAAAGTCAAAGAAGCTGTTAAATATCCGTTTGAAAACTTCTCAGTTGCTTTTTATGCTGGTAACTTTGAGTGTGAACACTTGGCTGAGGTAAAAGAAGAAGCAAAAAAAGTCTTAGAAGCTATAGGAGCTAAGGTAGTAGCGTTTGCAAACTGTGATACAGCAGATGGTTTTGATATAGTCTCTTATAACGATAGTATAGCTTATAAAAAAGCTGCAAACATAGTTTTAGATGCCTTTGATAGTGGTGCAGAAATCCTTGTTGTAGATAACCCAGAGACACACTTTATGTTAGACCAGTGTGTAAAAGAAGCACAAAAAGTTATAGGAAGAGATATAACTACACCTGTTTTAAATATCTCTCAAATGGTAGCTTTAGCCGTTGGTATCACTGATGCAGATAAGATAGGTTTATCTTCACATAAGATAAAACCAACATTTGTATAAAACTTTTGTAACAATCTTACTGGTTTTATAAATATCTAACAATAAACAAGCTTTACAACTTTTAAAATATTGTTTGGTAGGATTTTCCTACCCTACGATTACTTGACAATAAACCAATATTGCTGTATCATTATGTATAAACAAATACTAAGGGATATATCATGACAGTAGCATTAAAAAAGTGGGGAAACTCTCTAGCACTAAGGATACCAAAAGATATAGTAACCACTCTTTCTATAGAGCAAGACTCTATGTTGGAGTTAGATATAGTAGATGGAACATTGGTACTTAAACCTACGAAGCACAATCTTTTAGAGAGTTTAGTCTCTAAAATAGATAGTAAAAATCTTCACAGTGAAGTCTCTACAGGTGAAAGTGTTGGCAATGAAGCATGGTAGTTATGTTCCTGATAGAGGAGATATCGTTTGGTTAGATGAACATGAACAACGAGGGAAAAGACCTGCTTTGATTTTATCCCCAAAGAGTTACAATCAAAAAACTTCACTCTGCCTTTGTCTGCCTATCACCTCTAAAGTCAAAGGATATCCCTTTGAAGTAACTCTTCCTAAAGATACAAAAATCGAAGGAGTGATACTCTCCGACCAAATTAAAAATCTAGACTTCACCGCAAGAAAAGTGACTTTTATCTGCAAAGCACCCAAAAGTGTCATACAACATGTCCAACAAAATATAACAGCACTGATAACGGAATAAACAATTTTTAAAATATTGTAAGGTGGGATACTTTTACCTCACGATTACTACATAACTACAAACTTATGGCTTTAGCATATCTTTAGCACTTATTGATTATAATATAAACAAATATTTATACATTTCAAAGGACAATTTATATGAGCATACCCATACACAAATATGATGCAGTCGTTGTAGGAGCAGGTCTAGCTGGACTTGCAGCTGCAAGAGAGCTTAAAAATGCTGGTAAAAGTGTGGTGGTTTTAACTAAACTTCATCCACTCAGAAGCCATTCAGGAGCTGCGCAAGGTGGTATCAATGCTGCTTTTGCAAAAGAAGATAGTATAGAACTTCATGAGTTTGATACTGTAAAAGGTAGTGATTATCTTGCAGACCAAGATGCTGTAGAGTTTATGTGTGAGACTGCACCTGAGCTTGTACGGTGGATGGAAAAGATGGGAGCTGTTTTTAGTAGAAACGAAGATGGCACTATCGCTCAACGACCTTTTGGTGGACAATCTCACCCAAGAGCTTGTTATGCTAAAGATAGAACAGGGTTGACTTTGCTTCAGACGATGTTTGAGCAGACTAACCGTTTGGGTGTTGATTTTTTAGATGAGTGGTATGTTTCTGACATCATCTATGAAGAGGGTGTTGTGAAGGGTGTTGTAGCTTATGACATCAAAACAAGCAAACCTGCGATTTTCAATGCAAAAGCTGTTATGTTCGCAACTGGTGGATATGGTAGAGCTTTTAAGATAAACTCAAATGCTCATGCAAACACAGGCGATGCTCTTTCTATAGTAGCTCGTCATGGATTGCCGTTAGAAGATATGGAGTTTGTACAGTTTCATCCGACAGGACTTGCTGGAACGGGAATACTTATGAGTGAGGCGGCTCGTGGAGAGGGTGGAAAGCTTATAAACTCTGAGGGCGAGAGATTTATGGAGAAGTATGCTCCTTCAAAGATGGAACTAGGACCTAGAGATTTGGTTAGTCGTTCTATAACTCAAGAAGTTTTAGAGGGTCGTGGTGTTGGTCCAGATAAAGATGCAGTATTTTTAGACCTTACTCATCTTGGAGAAGAGAAGATAAACGAAAGACTTCCTGAACTTAGAGATTTGGCTATAACCTTTTTAGGGCTTGATATGGTAAAAGAGCCTATCATGATTGCAGCTACGGCTCACTACTCTATGGGTGGTATTCCAGTAAACATAGCAGGACAAGTTAAAAAGTCTCCAAAAGAGCTTATCACAGGTTTTTATGCAGCTGGAGAGTGTGCATGTGTGAGTGTTCATGGGGCAAACAGACTAGGGGCAAACTCAGTTTTAGAAGCTCCTTTGTTTGGTCGTCATGTTGGTAAAACTATGGTTAGCGATATAGACAAGATAGAACTTATGGAAGTTAGCGAAAGTGCGGCTGATAATATGCTCGAAGAGATGGAGAGATTAACCAAAAACAATGGAAACGAAAAAGTTCCAGAGTTAAGAGTAGAGCTTCAAGCTTCCATGACTGAAAATGCAGGTGTATTTAGAACTGCTGAATCTTTACAAAAACAGAAAGAGCTTATCAAAACTTTTAGAGAGAGATTTGAAAATATCCGTATAGATGATAAGAGTAAGATTTATAACACAGACTTGCAAGAAGCTATCGAGCTTAGTCACATGATAGACTTTTGAGCATTTATCGTTGAGGGTGCTTTGAGACGAGAAGAGAGCAGGGGTGCA